>JASDQU010011832.1:20822-46201 GCA_032191745.1 Picea mariana | reverse complement strand
CATCTCGTTTGTCCTGACTTTTGGTTCAACTCCTTGAGGTTGTACATTCCCCCTAGCTTTTGTCAATACCTCACAAGATCGGTTGATTCTCCAAATCTCCCTGGCTAGCCTCAGGGTGGCCCATATGGCCTCTCATTGGAGAATGATTGTCGATGCTGCCAAACTTAACACAAATTTTGGTCATTCAGCATGATGAGTTGATAGAGCAGTTGCAGGCCAGATTCACCCTAACCCAAGGCACATGGATAGACATATCGGCCTTCAAAACTCAAGCATTGGAAATCAATGAGAAGCTGGAAGCTTCCCAAAAAGATCTTTATCTGAAAGTAGATGCCACCCAAAAATGCTATCATGAAGTAGACCTTTCTCTAAAGGATATCTACGTTAAGGAAAAAGAGGCCCGCTCAGCCTGGTCTAAGTTTCAAGAAGTCCTCATATTGATGCAGAAAGCTAATGTCCTTGATTTTCCTCTTCTCTCTTATTCTGAACAATTAAGAGGTGATATGGACCTAAAGTTCTGGGAAACGAATCTGGAAGAAGGCAAGAAATTTTCCAGAGAGGTGAAAGAATCTTGTCTAGAGACACTGCCATCATTAAACAAAAAGTTGTTTGAGTTTGAGGGGAGTAATATAAGATAAGCCCCGAGGCAAATTGAGATAGAAATGAACCAACAAAATTCCAGAAAGAACAAAGAAGAAACTTTGGTAGCCATTCAAGGAATGAGCCATATTGATCTTCTTAAAATCAATAAATGGCTAGTTAATCCAAGTTGACAGTTTCAGGCCACAGTCCAAGAAGTGAACAAGATTCAAGAAAAGCTTCCCCAAATACAAAGGAAATTATTTTCCTTTGAAGTAAATGAAATAATTGAGCCCTCAACGTTCATGGTGGCATTGATGGATAGATGCACACAATGCATTGAACATGGAAAAGAAAGCATAGCTGGGAGCAAGTGAGAAAATGTGCACAGTGTCCTTTCCCTCCACCCTCTCTACCTTTCACCTTCCAACAATCACTTACCTCGTCCACCCGCATTCTAACCTCCACTTATCCCACCTCATCATCATACCCTTGTTCCCTCATCATTATTTCCATAGGCGGTTACTCTTCCCTATGACCGTTATCCATCCCTTGACGAGCCAATACTATGTTATTCGTCTGATTATCCTCCCCCCATGACCTCGACTGTAATTCATTGCCCCACTGAATATATCTGAAGGGACAGATGGCAACGGAATTAAATGGCCAAGACAGTATGCCAAATGATTAAGGTGGACCTATGACATGTGTACCCATCCCAAAGGACTAAGAAAAAGGAGAGCTTCTACCAAGAGACGAAGAGACAGAGGAGAGAGACAACGAAACTCATCAAGATTTACACGTTGTTGTTTTATTCTGACGTATGTTATTTTTAGTTAAATATTTCAAGACATCCAATAGTTTTTAGTTGTGATAGATTTTGTATAAATACATAGATTTAATATATATTCAAGGCTGCTTCTTGCCGAATGTAATAGAGAAACTCTATTTTTGAGTATTAACTAAAGTGCAGACAAAGATTCTAATTTTCGTTCAATTTGAATTATGTGTTTCCTCTATGTTTCCATTTCCCCGAATTTCTTTATGTAATTCTTTGAAGAGCGATTGGTTGCAATTTAGTATTACAACTACTATGATCATATTATACCAACTATTCATTCAGTAAACAGTTTTTCCTCTGTTATTACTGCGAGTAAAACAAGACCTGCAATCTGTGTGAATTACTGCATTCTATATCTTGTTCAAGGGTGCGTTATTTACCTTTATTCCACTGCAAACAAGGTGAGACTCATATGTAATTGATGCCTGACTTTGTTTAACAGATTTGTAACTCTTTTCTACACCATTTGATATTATAATTGTGACTAAGATAATGAAATATAGCCTATGTACTATCCTATTATTGATTTCATTTAAAGATCATTTCTCATAAAAATGAAGGTAGGAAAAGAACTCATTAAAATTTTTTCTTTAAACACTACTGATGCCTGACATTATTCTTTGATCCTTAGGATTAATCTTAGGAACAACATATTTTTGGTGCCATTGTCGGGGATGAAGAAATGAAATCATTCTCCCTAGAAAAATGATAAGGTAAATTTTGGTCTTTGATCGTGAACAAAGATTGAATACATAAGTAAGGATTATTTTTCACCTAGAGACTCCATCCTAGACAAAACAAGAATTCAGTCGAAAGAATACCAGGAAAAACCTAGACGATAAGCAGACTACACCAGTGTCAGATCCTGAAAAGTTGTTGAAACCAAAGGGATATCTAAGACAGAATGCTACATCAGGAGGTAAGGTCTATCAATCTAGAGTTACACAAGCTAATGCTAAGGTTCACACTGAAGAACTAACCCCTAAAGAAAGTCTTAAACAAATTCATTCTGCAAAGGCATCAACTACTAAACATGAGGTTCAACTTGAAACTCCATAGGTAATTATTCCCGAGATAAAATTTGAGATTTACTTGACAAATACTTTTACCTGTGGGAACAAAGGATCCCTTTTGATCCCCACTGTCATTAACACTCTTCTGATTCTCTCCTTTCCCGAAGTAAAAATTTATGTTTCCCAGAATCCTAAAGAGTACTTTCCATACTCAAATTCATCCCCTATCGCCTCTCCTATATATACATCCGGTAAACTTGAGGAATCCATCTCAAGTTTCCCTTTTACTCCTCATATATATCTTTTGTCTCCTCATGATATTTTTTCCAAACTTCATTCACAACACCCTGAAATAGTCAAAAGGCCAGTAGTTCAATCTTTCAAATTTTTTGAAAATCCCTTTTTTAGCCCCCGAAGTCTGACTCCTAGACTTTCAATGGCCGGTGCTAGAGGTGTTGGTGCTGGTGGTGCCAGAGGTGTAGGAGCTGGTGGAAAAGCTCAACCCCATAGAATATTTTCCAAGGTAGCTTCTAGAAATGATCCCTTGGTCCTTCCTGCTATCCTGAATGATTTTCTAGAAAATTACATGAAGAACCTCCCCAAATTCATGGGAGAAGGAGATCTAATCGTAACAGAACATATACCCTTTTTCGATCAGTTTTCTAATATCCTTGGCATTGATCATAAGTAATTTTACTAAAGTCTATTAGTACATACTTTTGAAGGACAAGTGAGGACTTGGTTCAAAGGACTCCCAGTAGGTTTCATACAATCATATGACGATTTAGAGAATGCCTTCCTGAGACAGTGGGGCGAGAAAAATGATCATCTTTATTATTTAACCAAATTCAGGGCTTTGAGAAAGAAGACTTTTGAATCAATCCTTGAATTTATCCATAGGTTCAATAAGCTTTACAAAAAATCCCAACTGAAGTCAAACCTTCTCAACCAACTGCAAAAGTAAATTTTGCAGGGGCTTCTGATTCCAACTTTGCTCTACTTTTAAGAGAAATGATATCTACCACTTTTTCAGGATTGCAAAACGATGCTATAGAAATTGAGTCCAATATGATGGCATCTAGGAAATTAAAAACTAAGGTTGATATGGGAGCCAAAGAACCCAAACATTTCAAAGAACAGGAAGGACCCTTTGGATACAGAAAGTCCATAGAGGAGAAAATGGATGAGATGACCAAGGTTATTAAAGATTTATCAAACAAAATTTCCAGGATGGAATTAGATAAAGCCAAACCTGATCCATATTTTAGGAATCAATTCAAGAGAAACCCTAAACCTCAGATACAACAAAGACAAGTAAAAAATAAAGATCAAAATATCCAAGCTCCGTTTAAAACTGAAAATTTCATGCAGAGGGATGAAATGCAAGATTATGAGGAGTTAGAAGAAGATCTAAAAAACCTTAGCGATGATGATCTTGAGTCACACTTAACCAGGTAGGATTATGAGAAATATTTAGACCTAGAATCCTTGTTTAATAATGATTAAACATCAACAATCTAGGGGACTCTACGTATCAAGGTCTCGACGACTCAATAATGGACAAACTTCAACATAAATATAATTTAAGGCCAAGAGAGAAAAGTTCTACAAATGTTCCACCAAAGATGATTTTATCATGAAGTAAAGCAAATGAGGCAGCAGTTACCAAACCATCAACTGAAACACATTCTTCCCGAACAAAGCAAGTTGAGACAAGAACAATGCAAACTAAGAAGCCGAAAAATATAGAAGAAGAAGTTCAAACCAGAGAAATTGAAAAAATAATTGGGGGCTTCAATTTAGAAACTAAACTTAATAAAATTAAAATAACAATGCGTCTGGTTGAACTCGCAAAAAAATTGATTTATAAAAAGAAAATCGCTAAAGAGATAAATTTTTATGATGTTGAATGTCAAGATGACGTATTAATTTGTAGGACAAAAGACCTACAATCATGTTCGGTCCACACATTGAAAACAATAAGGATTATGTTGCTCCATTCTATATTACACTAATTGTGCATGACCATTTACTCCATAATTGCATGCTAGACTCAGGGGCCTCTCATAATTTAATGCCTAAAATTATCATGGAAAAATTAGGCCTCGAAATTACCAGACCTTATCAAAAATTGTACTCGTTTGATTCTAGAAAGGTTAAGTATCTAGGGTATGATTAAATATTTGGTAGTAAATCTTGCTCAGATTCCTGTCTTCCTTATGGACGTGGTTTTTGCTGATGTTTCTGTCAAGTACGACATGCTTTTGTCCATGTCTTGGGGAACCAAGTTAGGAGGATTGGTTCAGTTGTACATGACTTACGCTGCAATACCAATTTTCAGTGGGAAATTCACGTGACTGTACAGAGAAACTAGACTGGCATATACTGTAAGTGACCCCCAAAATCCCAATAATTACCCAGTCTATGTTGTTGATCAGGACTTAGGAAATTGTATATTATCTATAGATGATGATTTTGAAGAATGTATAGAAGAAGAAAATAAAAAATGACAAAGAAAAATGTAAATGTTAGAGAAGGAATGTGGAAAATGTTCTTCAATGGTGCCTCATCCTGCAAAGGAGCATGAGTTGGGGTTTTATTTTTGGCACCATGTGATGAGTATGTTATTCCCTTATCTTATAGATTACAATGGAAGGTCAATTATACAAATAATGTCTGTGAATATGAAGCTCTGGTTTTAGGATTAGAAGTTGCAAGGAAGTTAAAGATCGAACATATAATATTTTATGGTGATGTAGAGCTTATTGTAAAATAGGTAAAACAACAGTATCAAGCTAAGAATCCAAGGTTGAGATCATATAGGAATTGTGCCTAGGATATTATAGAGAATTTCTTCTTGTCCTTTAATATTCATTCTATTCCCAGGATAGAGAATCAACAAGTTGATTCCTTGGCCAAAGTTGCTCCGACCTTCATACTGCCTACTGTCTTGAAACTAAAATATCACATCGAGATGAGACATAGACCCTAGATCCCAAACAATGGTCATCATTGGAAAGTGTTCAAAGACGACGAACAAATAAAACAGTTTCTGGAAATGGTTGACGAGTTTTTTGAAACTCACATAGATCAAAAAAACCAGAATGATCCTGCATGGATTATGCAGGAAGGGGAGACCCTAGAAAAATTACAAGATAAGATTGCAAACCATCGCATTCTCTTGCTTAAGAACAATCAGATTCCCAGAGGCCTGATCCCCTTAGAAATGTTGTTTGACCAGGATGACATACCTTTAAATTCTACCTTACGACCTCAACCCAAAGAAGTTAAAGAATGTAATGTAGGTACTGATGAAGATCCCAAAATGGTCAAAATATCAAAATACCTTCTGACCCAAATGAAGAGTAAGTATGTTGAGTTACTTAGGTAGTATAAAGATGTCTTTGCATGGTCATATGATGATATAAAAAATTACAATACCTCTGTTATTGAACACAAGATTCCTTTAAAACATGGTATTAAATCTTTCAGGAAGAAGCTTAGACAAATAAATCCTATCCTCCTGCCAGTGATAGAAAGGGAAGTTAAGAATATCCTATATGCAAAAATCATCATTCCACTCAGATACTCTAAATGGGTAGCCAATCTAGTCCCTGTTAGAAATAAAAATAGTGAAATAAGACAGTACGTTGATTTCAAAAACTTAAACCGGTCGTCTCTTAAAGATAACTACCTGCTCCCAAAGATGGACACTGTTCTAGAGAAGGTAGTAGGGGCCAATAGGATTTCCATGATTGATGGTTTTTTCGATATAATCATATCGATGTTCACGAAGATGACAGAGAAAATACTATGTTTACCACACCATGGGGAAACTTTATGTACAATAAAATGCCCTTTGGTTTGATGAATGCAGGAGCTACTTTCCAGAGAGCGATGGATATTGCGTTCGCCAGTGAGAGAGACAAATTTGTTGTTATTTATCTAGATTATTTGACAGTTTTTTCTAACTCCGATGGAGAACATTTGTTGCACCTCAGACAGACCTTCAAAAAATGCAGAAAGTTCGGTTTGTCTCTTAATCCCAAGAAATCACATTTTTCTATGCAAGAAGGTAAGATTTTGGGCCATATAGTGTCAAAAGAAGGAATCAAGGTTGACCCTAAGCGATTTGAGGCTATTGCCATCATTAAAATCCCTAGGAACATAAAATAAATTCAATATTTTTTAGGAAAGATCAATGTTTTGAGAAGATTTATTCCCAACTTTGTTGAAATAATCAAAATGATTACAGATATGTTAAAGAAGGACATCGAAGTAAAGTGGACTGCAGAAGCTAAAGCATCTTTCGAGCGTGTCAAGAAATCTATAGGGGAAGCACAAGTGCTAACAATTCTAGACTATACAAACGAATTCTTAATCTTCTCGTTTGCTTTTGAACACATTGTTGTAGCAATACTCCTTCAAAAGAACGAAGAAGGATTCGAACAACCAATAGCCTTCTTCAGCAAAAGCCTCAGGGATGCATAATTAAGATACAATATACTTGAAAAACAAGCTTATGCAATGGTGAAGGCCCTCAAAGATTTTAGAACATGCGTCCTACACTCCAAAATAATCGCCTATGTGCCAACAAACACTATTAAGGATATCTTGGTACAACTAGATAGTGATGGAAGAAGAGGAAGATGGTTGGATAAAATTCAAGAGTTTGATCTATAAGTGAAACTGACCAAGCTAGTCAAAGGTCAAGGTCTAGTGAGGTTGTTATCTGAATCAAATTTTGGAGCGCTCATAACAAATAACCTCGAATCACACGATTCTCTCGTAGATATAGATGAAATTGATGATCATGCACCTATGATTCATACTGAAGATAAGTTTTCTTCCTCTACCTGGTACCATGATATTGTTGCATACCTCCTCACTCTTCAATGCCCAAATAACATGACTCCTTCAAAAGTAAGGACTTTAAAACTACACATGATTAAATATTGCATTGTTGATGGTAAGTTGTACTGGAAAGATCCTCTAGGTTTCTTGTTATGTTTCCTGATAGAAGTTGAAATAGAAGGATTCATTGACGAATTCCATGAAGGAATATGTGGAGGGAATCATGCCTAGAGAACAACAACTTACAAGATTTTAAGGGCTTGATATTATTGGCCAAAGTTATTTATGGATGTGAATGCAAGGGTTGGAGCCTGCAATTCATGCCAACTGTTCGTTGTTACACAAAATATCCATGCCCTACCTTTAATCCCAGTAAAATATGAAGCTCCATTTCAAAAATGGGACCTAGACTTCATCGGAGAGATCCATCCACAATCAAATTCTCAACATACATGGATTCTAACCGCTACTGATTAATTCATGAAATGGGTTGTGTTGTTGTCCTTATAGACACCTGGGGTAATGTGGAAGAAACCTTCAATCCACTTGATGTGTCCTTGGGGGCAAGTTTCGAGTCAAGATGTTGTCACCTGATCCTCAACTCCTCCGTTTAGGCCAACTCCTACCGAAGCCAATGGGGATAGTCCCTATAAAAATAAATCTAAGGCTTTTCTAAACTAAGAAAGTAAAAGCACCTAATCTAGGAGTTTATTGCTTAAAATAAAACTTGATCATTTAACACTTCACATTTATCATCATCATAAAGTACTTTTCTCATAAAATATTCATAAATCAAAGGATACAATATATGCAAGATTTAAGAGCACAAAAGAAAGTTAGACAAAATGCATAAATGTAACCAATCACATAAGATAAATAGATATACTTTTTAACCAGTGCCTTAAAAGGAGTCATGGGCAGTGTAGATCGAAGATTTTATTAAGGTAAATTTTGTGTTTAGTTAGTGAAGAGTGTTTGGCCCCTTAAGAGGCTAGCTCTTTGCTTGGACTTGTTGAGAGTTTACCGAAACCCAAATGGTCTCACTAGTAAACTCACTAAAAGTCTTGGATGTCCAAAACGGGTGGGAAGCCAAGTCCTGAGAGGGATCGCCTTACGTCGTAGGTCACTTTTAGGCGTTTTCCTCCCAATGAACTAACAACTTAAGAGATTGTCCTATTAAGCTAGCAAGGTTCAATTACTTGATAAAAGCTTGAAAGAGATAAATCACACACCCCACTTTGTAATTGAAATACTTGCACAAACACTTGAAAATGGAAAGATAGAGATTTGCAACAATTGGATTTAAGTAGCCTTCTTTTTAGTTGAGAAAAAGATTTACAAGATACATTTTAGAAATTTAAACACTGTTGCAAGATTATTGAAAAGAAAGAGACTTGAAGAAAAACTAACTAAGCATGCATGAAATATTTGAGATTTAGTTAACATGCATAAAAATAAGAGTGTTTGTAGTGTGTACAATGTACTTGACTTGTGTGTTTGATTACTATATTTTAAGAATGCATCACAAGAAAGAAAACCAAACCGACAACACAAATCCCCCTAACGGGGATGAAGAAAACTGGGCACAAAGGGCCCGCTTTTATTGCACTATTACAACAGAGAACCAATGTTCTCTTTAAGATTTTAGCTTTTTAGAAACAAAGGGATCCTTATAATTGGATCATCTAGAGGAATACAAGAAAAAGATAGAAAAGAGAAACACTTCGTTTGACGAAGTTAAAACCCCCCAGGGTGCCACGAGAGCCTTGATTTTGCCCAAAACTGGCAGAATATCCTCTTGAACATGTATTTTCTGCAAAAAAACAGAAAGTAAACAAATTTATAAGATGATGAGAAAGAGTTTTAAACAATAAAAAAAAATTATGAAAATTTTTGGAAAATTTTCCAAGGCAAAAAACTACAAATGTTTTAGGCCTTTTGGGTAGTTTGCATGGACCTAAATTAGGCTCCTTTGATTTCTTATGTTTTATCTTTTAAAACAGAAAACATAAGGCAATCAATTAGCTTGATAAGATATTTAAAACCAAGCCATATCTTTGATCTAAATTATAGGTGAAAAGACCAAAACAAATGCTTAAAACTTGCCTAGATCTATTCTTTGAGATTGACAAATTAAGCCTAGATCTAGAAAACAATGCATGTAGAACTTAAATTTTTAAAAATGAAGTTTAGAGCAGCATTAAATCAAAGAAAAAGATAAGGGAAAGAAGTTTATCAGTTTTTGGAGTTTCCGCTTGAGCTTGGAACGTTTTGGGTTATGGGGTTCTCTTGATGTGAAGAAGAGGGAGCTCGATCTTTGAATCTCTTGAATGATGAAAATGGAAACAACCACCTGTTGATCCTCCAAGATTGAGGAACCTGCAAGTATACACTTCAATCCTACAAAAAAATTGTTAAAGGTCTTCCCTACACAACACAACTCACACACGCATGTTAGTTTAACCGAAAATAAAGCATGCAGTGTAAAAGTCTATGAAATAAAGAAGCAATAAGATGAATCAAGCTAGATTAATATTACCCTATTATATGATAGCATACCTTCAAGGATTTACCAATTAATCAAAAAACTGAAATGTAAGATACATATTACCTCATGAATAAAATTGCATTTAGATCAAAGCATCCACACATTTGAGTCCACACCAAAATAGCTCCAAAGTCTTTATTATTCCAAAATGATTACAACAATAGTACAATAGCTTGCCCAAGACTGAACTAACTCAATGAGGGAGGTCAACCCTGCTTAAATAGAAAATGGGGTGACTATTCCTAAGTGAGCATGCACTAGGGTTAGGTTTAGGGTTTTGGTAATGCGTGAGTGATGAGGGAGTTGAGTTGCGCACTAGTCAAAGGGTAGATGCACTAGGGATAAGGGGAGTGGATGTGGAGTGGTGTTAGGTAAAGGTTAGTGAAAGGGGAGTGAAGGCGAGTGATGGGAGGTGTGAGTGGGAGTGAGGGGGAGTGAAGGTTTAGTTAGGGAATGCGTGGCCTCTTTAGGAGATGCGCCATGCTCTAGGAATACACCACCTAGGAGAAGGGGTTGAGTACCCACATTGGGATCTCCTCCTAATTCCATGTCACCTCAATCAAGTCGACCTTACCTCAGATGAACTCTCCCAAGCCTCTAGTCAACTAGGGACATGGAAAAAACATGTTCCAAACATGTTCCCCAGTTCTCCTAAAATTTAGGAGATTAATTTAATTACCGCTTTTCCGTATTTTTCGAGTAATTTTTCTTTTTTATTGATAATAATCACTTTTTTACCTCGAAAGATGGGAAATAGGGGTTTACATGATAATCTGGACTGGAAAACAATTGTAAATATGGCATCTGACAACGTTTGATGCCATATTTTTTACATTTATTGACTAAGAATTAATAAATTCCATTTTTGCGGGAATTTAATTAATTCACTAAAACTTAAAAAAAAACTATCAAACCTAGCCGCAATTTCCAAATGACTCAATCAATATATCCTAGTATGAGCTCATATACGTGTAGACACTAGACATTGGATTTTCCATGCCAAAACCTGCTCGCCAGCACATACTTCGTCTTTGGAGTCGGTCTTCTAAGTGAAAAAACATAGAAATTATTTAATCGCTCACTAAGGCAAGAAGAAAAAATAATTAACAAGTAGAAAAAAAAACACTCCAAAGTATGTGCTCACTCCTGGTCCTAGGTGGCCAATAGCCTTTTACAATGTCTCATACTTAGGACATTTATTACAATGGTGGAAATGCGGGAAAAAGGGGTATTTTGCAAGACCGGTTGAACTCTGAAATCTTCATATATGAGCACTGATTGCTCAATCTTTGGCGGCTCTTCAGGAAATCCAGCTTGTGAAAACTGGTGGATAACATAGGCTCCATATGGGGACATGTTCTTGATCCTTTTATATAAAGGGAGAGGATGCGAGAATCTAGAATTTGTCCCTACAACACAAACATCTCGCCAAAAACAACATCAACGACACATGTATATGAAGACCAAGTGTAAATTGAAATTGCACAATTATTATATATGTAAATACAAAAATGAACATGAACTATTATTCATAAAGTATAAAACAAGAAAGTAAACATAAATGAAAATTAAAATGCGGAGGAAAGGGTTAGAGATACATTACAGAGGATGACCCATGGCATCAAATAACATTATTGAAGAGCAATTTGAAAAGTTGTTTTCTCACTAGTAGCTTTAACCTTTCCACTGTCTGATTGGATGAAGTAGAAGTTGCATGAATCAGCCATGTCATGGATGAAACAAGACCTCAGATGTCTGAATAATCCCTGTCTGGGATGACTCTTTGAAGATCCTTTTCCAAGTTTTATTAACTTGGCCCTTTTCTTGGGATCCAACCACCCAAGAAACATATGTGTGTTTTTATTCAACCAAACTTTGAGGTTTGGTAAGCCTTGTAAGTCTTTAATGAGGCTCTCCATTGGACTGTCATGGTGGAAGGCTAACCATTGCTCATAATGATATGGAGTTGAAATACTGAAGTTATCCTCCAATTTCCCATTAGTTGTCATTAATTCATCCGATGGTTGAGAAATTGGAGCTGGAACTGGAACTAGAACTGGAACTAGAATTATCAAGGAATCGGCTTCACTGTTTATTTCAAGATCATCACAATTGTCGAAAATTTTCTCTAAAGAGATGGATTCCTCAAGAGGAGGGAGGGGATTTGAATTATCTGGATACTCAATCATTTCTAACTCAAAATCCTTTGTTTCCTCATGACCAGTTAATGACTCATCTATAGGCTCTTTCAGAATTTCTAAGTGAAACTCATTTTCTTGTTCATTGTGAAGCTATGGCTCTATAGGGTCTGAATACTTGATACAAGATTTTTTCTCTACAAGGTGAGATTCCATGTCCTTTAACTGCATTGCATGAGTGAATGTCATGGCCTGGATGACATCTGTAAATTTCTCATCAAAATCTGATGAAGCATCTGAACTGACTGTCTTTATAACTAGAGGTCCCTTCTCATTCTATTTTTCCATGAAAGCATTAGTCAACTCTTTGTAAGTTCTAACATGTTTATCCTTAAGTTTTGTAAACCAATCAAGATCATCATCATCAAAAGAAAATACAAACAATTTCATTCCCACATATTCATATAAGGCATTGCAACACCATTTATTGAAGCAATGTGTAACTCTCTGCACATGACGTCTCGCATCAACCATATCAGTACTTTCAAAACAAGGCAAATTTTCAATTGCTTTTTCTGGAATCAAATGTGGATAACCACTTATTGCAGAAAAAACAATAGGTTTATAAAGATCATCCATTTCTAAACTAGACTTTATTAAAAAAAAAATGTCTAACAGAGATGGACTGGGACCCAAAAATTATTAAGGATCCTACAAGAAGATAGCTTGGATAACTTCCTCCAAAAACACCTTCGGGTTTAAGGATGAAGCTTAGTAAACTGTGAGTTCCTCTTTGCAGAATACTTTGTCAAATTATTTTGAAGTGGAGTCACCAGATGATCAAGTTTATTCTAAACAAACAAGAAGCATCAAACAAAGTAAAAATGCAAAAAGGAAAAAAAAAGTCATGATCCGAGAATAGAAAGGTTTATCCCCAACAACAGCACCCAAATGTTGTTGTCCTTATACACACCTAGGGTAACGTGGAAGAAACCTTCAATCCACTTGATGTGTCCTTGGGGGCAAGTTTCAATTCAAGGTGTTGTCACTTGATCCTCAACTCCTCCGTCTAGGCCAACTCCTAGCGAAGCCAAGGGGGGTAGTCCCTATAAAAATAAATCTAAGGCTTTTCTAAACTAAGAAAGTAAAAGCACTTAATCTAGGAGTTTATTGCTTAAAATAAAACTTAATCATTTAACACTTAACATGTATCATCATCATAAAGTACTTTTCTCATAAAACATTCATAAATCAAAGGATACAATATCTGCAAGATTTAAGAGCATAAAATAAATTTAGACAAAATGCATAAATGTAACTGCTCACATAAGATAAATAGATATACTTTTTAACCAGCTCCTTAAAAGGAGTCGTGGACAATGTAAATCAGAGATTTTATTAAGGTAAAATTTGTGTTTATTTAGTGAAGAGTGTTTGGCCGCTTAGGAGGCTAGCTCTTTGCTTGGACTTGCTGAGAGTTTACCGAAACCCAAATGGTCTCACCATTAAACTCACTAAAAGTGTTGGATGTCCAAAATGGGTGGAAAGCCAAGTCCCGAGAGGGACCGCCTTACTTCGCAGGTCACTTTTAGGCATTTTTCTCCCAATGAACTAACAACTTAAGATATTTTCCTATTAAGCTAGCAAGGTTCAATTACTTGATAAAAGCTTGAAAGAGATAAATCACACACCTCGCTTTGTAACTAAAATACTTGCACAAACACTTGAAAATGGAAAGATAGAGATTTGCAACAATTAGATTTAAGTGCCCTGCTTTGTAGTTGAGAAAAAGATTTACAAGATACTTTTTATAAATTTAAACACTGTTGCAAGATTATTGAAAAGAAAGAGACTTGAAGCAAAACTAACTAAGCATGCGTGAAAGATTTGAGATTTGGCTAACATGCATAAAAATAAGAGTGTTTGTAGTGTGTCTGATGTACTTGAATTGTGTGTTTTATTACTAGATTTTAAGCATGCATCACAAGAAAGAAAACCAAACCGACAACACAAATCCCCCTAACGGGGATGAAGAAAACTGGGCACAAAGGGCCCGACTTTATTGCACTATTACAACAGAGAACCAATGTTCTCTTTAAGATTTTATATTTTTAGAAACAAAGGAATCCTTATAATTGGATCATCTAGAGGAATACAAGAAAAAGATAGAAAAGAGAAACACTTCGTTTGACGAAGTTAAAACCCCCCAGGGTGCTCCGGGAGCCTTGATTTTGCCCAAAACTGGTAGAATATCCTCTTGAACCTGTATTTAATGAAATATAACAGCAAGTAAACAAAGTTATAAGATTATGAGAAAGAGTTTTAAACAATTAAAAAAATTATCAAAATTTTTGGAAAATTTTCAAAGGCAAAACTGCAAATTGTTTAGGCCTTTTGGGCAGTTTACATGGACCTAAATTAGTCTCCTTTGTTTGCTTATGTTTGATTTTTTAAAACAGAAAACATAAGGCAGTCAATTAGCTTGATAATATATTTAAAACCAAGCAATAGCTTTGATCTAAATTCTAGGTGAAAAGACCAAAAAAATTGCTTAAAACTTGCTTAGATCTATTCTTTGAGATTGAAAAATTAAGCCTAGATATAAAAAACAATGCATGAAGACTTTAAATGTTTAAAAATGAAGTTTATAGAAGCATGCAATCAAAGAAAAATATAAGGGAAAGAAGTATATCATTTTTCGGAGTTTCCGCTTGAGCCTGGAACTTTTTGGGCTATGAGGTTCTCTTGATGTGAAGAAGAGGGAGCTCGATCTTTGAATCTCTTGGATGATGACGATGGAAACAACCACATGTAAATCCCCCAAGATTGAGTAACTTGCAATTATACACTTCAATCCTGCAACAAAATTGTTAAACGTCTTTCCTACACAACACATGCTCACACACGCATGTTAATTTAACCGAAAATAAAGCATGCAGTGTAAAAGTCTATGAAATAAAGAAGCAATAAGATGAATCAAGCTAGATAAATCTTACCCTATTATATGATAGAATACCTTCAAGGATTTACCAATTAATCACAAAACTTAAATGTAAGATACATATTACCTCATGAAGAAAATTGCATTTAGATCAAAGCATCCACACATTTGAGTCCACACCAAAATAGCTCCAAAGTCTTTATTATTCCAAAATGATTACAACAGTAGTACAATAGCTTGCCCAAGAATGAACTAACTCAATGAGGGAGGTCGACCCTGCTTAAATAGAAAATGGGGTGACAATTCCTAAGTGAGCATGCGCTAGGGTTAGGTTTAGGGTTTTGGTAATGCATGGGTGATGAGGGAGTTGCGCACTAGTCAAAGGGTAGATGCGCTAGGGATAAGGGGAGTGGATGTGGAGCGGTGTTAGGTAAAGGGTAGTGAAAGGGGAGTGAAGGTGAGTGATGGGAGGTGTGAGTGGGAGTGAGGGGGAGTGAAGGTTTAGTTAGGGAATGTGTGGGCCCTTTAGGAGATGCGCCATGCTCTAGGAATGTGCCAGCTAGGAGAAGGGGTCGAGTTCCCATATTGGGATCTCCTCCTGACTCCATGTCACCTCAATCAAGTTGAACTTACCTATGATGAACTCTTCGAATCCTCCATTCAACTAGGGACATGGGAAAAACATGTTCCAAACATGTTCCCCAGTTCTCCTAAAATTTAGGAGATTAATTTAATTACCCATTTTCTGTATTTTTTGAGTAATTTTGGTTTTTTTAGTGATAATAATCACTTTTTTACCTCGAAAGATGGGAAATAGGGGTTTACATGATACTCTGGACTGGAAAATGACTGTAAATGTGGCATCTGACAATGTTTGATTCCATATTTTTTACATTTATTGACTCAGAAATAATAAATTCCATTTTTGCAGGAATTTAATTAATTCACTAAAACTTTTAAAAAACCTATCAAACCTAGCCGCAATTTCCAAATGACTCAATCAATATGTCCTAGTATGAGCTCATATACATGTAGACACTAGAAATTGGATTTTCCATGCCAAAACCTGCTCGCCAACACATACTCTGGATTTGGATTCTGTCTTGTGAGTGAAAAAACTTAGAAATTATTTAATCACTCACTAAGGCAAGAAGAAAACATAATTAACAAGTAGAAAAAAAACACTCCAAAGTATGTGCTCACTCCTAGTCTTAGGTGTCCAATGTCCTTTTACAATGTCTCATACTTAGGACATTTATTACAATGGTGTAAATGCAAGAAAAAAGGGTCTTTTGCAAGACCGACTGCACTCTGAACTCTACATATATGAGCACTGATTGCTCAATCTTTGGCAGCTCTTTAGGAAATCCATCTTGTGCAAACTGGTGGATAATAGGTTGAAGCCATTCCAACTCAGAATGTTATAGATTTGGTAGTAATAAACTTCTTGGAAGAAAACATCCTATCGAGATTTGGTTGTCCTCAGAAAATAGTCACTGACAACGCTCAATCTTTTAAGTCTATGGAAATGGTCAATTTCTGCCAGAAGTACAATATTATTTTAGGTCATTCTACAGACTATTATCCTTAGGGGAATTGATTAGTCAAATCGTCTAACAAGATCCCGATGACTCTAATAAAAAAAGTGTTGACAGAAAATAAAAAAAGCTTGGCACATCCACCTAAAGTATGCCCTATGGGCGAACTGAATCGACACCAAGAAATCGATAGGTATGTCCCCTTTTCAATTGGTTTATGGTACTGACATTTTCCTTCCTATAAATCTTTCTCTTCCTATGATGAAACTCTGGCAAGATGCAAATTAAGATCCAAACGACATTACAACAAGGATGAATAAAACCATCGAAGTACAGCAAAACAGATGTTGGACACACCGACTACACTGAGAGGGGGGGGGGTGAACAGTTTAAGGCTCTTTTCCCAAAACTTCACTCTTACACAAAAATCATTAGTTAGCAATCACCATTTACTCATTACTTATTGTTGTCATTTATAATCAGTTAAATGTGAACATATATCAACAACATATATCAGCAATATATCATCAACAAATCATCACCAAAAGGAACAAAAAGAACACAAGATGTATTTACAATTTTCTTTTTATTACGGACTACAATCCTTGGGTTTATCAACAACAATTGAATAGAGTACAACTCTACAAGAGCACCAGATCTATAATGCAAGACTCAACTTACACACTCAGCACCAACTGAGATGAGGCCACAATCCTCAACATATATCAATCTGTCAACAGGTACGCGACCTATTGTTAGTGCAGCACGTGTATGTACGCGCCCTACCAGTAGTATAGCTCATGTATGTACACGACCAGTCTGTAATACAACCTGCGTATCACTTCTGAGCACTTCGGGTTTTCTCTTCAAGATGAACTCAGATCCTCTGCAACCTTCAATCACATTCTCTTCTATCTCTCACTGTCCAATCTGACCCATAGCTACTCACAACACATCCAAGCTGTCCAACAAATTACTCATGTTCCTCAATAATACAATATGAATGCTACTCAATCATGTATAAGAAATCAACATACTATAGCAATCATATCATCACTAAATCATAAGAGTGTTTCTCACTCCATCAACCAACACAAATCACATCACAATAGCCATACCAAGAATGCCTTAATCATTCACCACACAACAAGCAATAGTATTGTAATGTCCCCAAGGTCGAGCCCAGTTGTAAATCTTGTTTAAGAAATGAGCTATAAAAATGTTTTATAGGCTGGTGAGCCAAGTTTATATAATCTAGTGGGCTTATGTGATTGTTAGGCCAGAGAGCCTAAGGGTTGAAGGCCAAGAGCCTGATTTTGTACATGTATCAATGCAGAACATTAATAAAATATAAATATCGCCACGTGCATACCGACCACGATGAATGAGTGATGGGGGACTAAGCTTCCATAGAGTGGGCAATGGATTAGGGGTTGGAAGGTGGGAAGAGGGGCTAAGTGTTGAGCCTAGGGGGCTAAACCTAGGGGCTTAAGTCCTTGGGGAATAATATTTTAATATTATTCTAAAAGACATGTGAATAATATGTTTTATCCTAGGTTCTTTTTGGAAGGACAAGCAACTTCCAAATGGAAGGAACGCATGCTAAAGGAACGCATGCAGTTGCATGGGTGACAAGTGTCAACCCAGGCGCATGCAAATAAAATGGCTGAGATGAGTCGTGTTGGGGGTTCTGCCTCCATTCTACCCAACCGTTTGAGCGTGAACCAGTCTGACCTCTGAAAGAGTACCCTGGTGTATCCCTAAAAGCCAAAAATCCTATGTTGAGTTTTGAGATAGCCGGTACATCCCCTGAACTAGGAGCCTGTGTTGATTTCGGGGAAAAAAGTCTATGTTTGTTCTGGAAATCCGGTACACCCCTTCTCTATTCTAAACCATGGAGTCTAAATAAACCCTTGCATGGACAACTTGTCATGCATCCCTAAGAATCCAGAGTGTGAGTCTATCCCATGTTGCCAGATTGAGAAAACAGAAGTGTCCCATCCCTGCTAAGCCTAGTTATGTTGTTGTACCTGTCTGTAGCTTCCCTGGGGTGCTCGTGTCTGGATTCCCGTTGATTGTGGTGGATGTGTAGTGTTTGATATTGTGTGGCTTGTTGGCCAGTTTGTACAACACTCTCTCCAGGTGAGAGAGGTGGTTGAAGTTGGAAGAGCAGATTGTTGGGCCTGTGAGCGACTCTTTCCAGGTGAGAGAGTGCGCAGAGGAAGGAGAGAACTCCTGGAAGGAACCCTGTAGCTGCCACAGAGCTCGGAGACTTCTAGTTCGGTCTATTGCTGAAACCCAAGGCAAGAGAGGTTAGCAGCCGAAGGACTGTCTAGGTGACAAAGAAGGTGTATACTCCTGGGGTGGAATAGGCATGTGGGGAAGGAGAATCTGTGGACAGTGGGCATAAGTGGTTCCTGGGAGAGAATTCTTTCCTTGTGACTGTGTGTTTTCTCTATAACCTCAACCTATTATAGGATTCCTTGCCTTGGGGGTGGAGCTTAGTCCCAACTCGGGGTTGACCCACTGCTGAGCTTGATGAGCAGTTTGGTTTAAGGATGGGAGGTTCATGGAAGGCCTGCACCTGGTTGGTGGAATTACCACCGTTTCAAAGATAAGTACCAAATGATGTTTTAATTGCTTTTCTGCATGAGTGTGTATTTATATTTATCATGTATTATGTTGTGCATGCGAATTAATGTTAAAGCCATTGATTATTTATAATAACAGTAATTCTTATGGTTACTCTGAGTTTAAATGTGTTTCATTTGCTTAAATGTATGTCTTATATATAGAATTAAGTATGAGATTATTATTCTACGAAGTAGCATCTGCCCGGCCCGAAATGGGGGCGTGACAATTTGGTATTAGAGTGTTATGGTATGAAAGGGTATTACAGTTTGGTATTAGAGCCAAGGTTTCAACGCTGAGCCTAGATGGGCCAGTTGAGTGGTCTTTGGACTGAGCGTTCGAGGATAAATTGTGTCTCGAGCACCAATTTCAGACCTTTGAATGCTCTTGACTGTCAAGGAGTTACTTGACCATATTACAAAGCTCAAGAGGTGTAGTGGTATTATGAAACCACAACCAGGGTGGCATCTGGCCACAGGGAGATAGGACTCCACACCAGAAGTGTTGGAGTCGTAGGATCTGTTCGGGGAAGAGGAGAACCCTCGTGACCATTAGATCTGGAAAATGTGCGCAAGGTTTAAAAACCCTTTCGAGTTGCACAGGAACGTGGAAATCACGATACGCGAAATCCTAAATTCGTCAGGACCATCCATCAGGGGGGGGGGCACATGATTGCCAGATGACGTTTCGACACCTGGGAAACAAAAGGGGAAGAACCTTCTTTTTGCAAGTCACGAAATAGCGAAATCCAAAATTCTGAAATGATCTACACCATAGATCGTAAGAGAGGAACTTGACCATTGGATCAAGTGGAAGAGTAGATAGTAATTTTGGAATTTCAGCAAATGGAAGTTCGAGATGTGTGGATGCATGAACTCCCGATGCCTGAAACCCTGAAACACCGAAAAGATCTACATCATAGATCTGGGAGAAGTCTAACCGTTGGATTGCCTTGGAATGGACGTGGACACATGGGTGTGTACCACGTGCCAGTGAATCGAAAAGACAAGTGAGAATGGTGGGACCCGATGATGTCACCAAAGGTGACATGGACCCTCCTGAATGTACCACATGCCACCATGGTTAAGGTCGACAGCTGTGCTATGAGCCCGAAGAGTAAAGTAAATCGAAATTTCAGAATTTGGGAGTTGGAGTGACATGGGGTTGGGAGTCACTGAATCGTGAACTCCCGGGTACCGAAGACCTGAAAACCCAAAGTACCGAGTCCTGAAATCCCTACCGGGGTTGGCGACAGCTGTGTTGTGGGCCTAAGGGAAGAGAGGTTGAAAGTTCAGAAGTCGGGAGTTGAAGAGGGAAGTGAGTGCGAGAACCTTCGGGGACCCAAAACCCCAAAACCCTAAACACCGAAGTTCCGAAATCCTGAAATTTTCAAAGGACATAAGAACTGTCGAGGATTTAACTGTTGGATCCTTGTGGACAAAAACCCCAAAAAATGAAGTCCTGAAGTCCCATAAATTTGCAAAGCCAAGTAGGGCTTAGAAAATTTAGTGAATTTGAAACATTTTCTTATTCACGTTGGTTAATGAATGTTGTGGTTTTTATTAAGGGATAAGGCCTGACAAACTCTAGTTGACTACATGTTGTGTGTGCAGAGTTCAACGGGTGTCAAGACAGTCAAGTATACAAATGGAAGAGGTACATATTGCATCTGAAACAGAGGACGAAAGGGTAGGAAGGGATGTCAACTTGGGAATCGAAGGATCAAACTCTAATGGGCACAGAAAAGAGATGGATAAGGAAGGAAATATGATGAAACTCATTGAAAGAGTGAAGAAATATGCCTAGGCTCACCGAGATGATAGACGAAAGCTCATGAAAGTCAAGGATAGGTAGGGTGAATTCAACTTAAAAATGTTGAAGAGCCTGGAAAGAATAGAAAATAAGTTAGAAAAGGAGAGTGACTCAAGCAAGACAGAGAGGCATAGGACCCCTGAGAGGAAAAGAAGATCAAGGAGTGTCAGCAGACATCGTCATCACTCCCCAAAGCATTCCAGTAGGGAAGCACACAGTAGTTCAAGCCCATATCCTACCAGAAAGCACCGNAATATTTTCAACTACAAAATTATGCCGCTCATGAAGAAGGAATAATTGTGATGTATCAATTGAAAGGAAAAGCATCCATGTGGTGGGATCAGTTTGTGAAGGTACAACACATTAGAGAGAAAGATGTCACTTGGAAGGAGTTCAAGGAGTATTTCGAGAAGTAATACCTGACTAAAAGATACTATGACAGGAAGATGAAGGAGTTCTTAGAACTCAAGATAGGCAGCATGACCATTGATGAATACAAATGAAGGTTTTTGGAACTACTGAAGTATGTTCCATTCATCAAAGATGAGGCTATCAAGATTTAGAGGTATCTGAGTGAACTGCCACCTTCCATTGGTGACAAGATTCAGTATGATGATCCCAAGACTATGGAAGAAACAATAAGAAGGTAAAAATTCTTGTATGAACAACAAAGAGAAAGGCCTACTTTTCGGAAGGCTTGGGATGATTAGAAGAAGTTCGAGAAAGAGAAGAGGTTGAAGGGAAACAAGCCTCCCTTTTTCAGAAATAGTCCTCAGGGACAACCATCCTTTAGAGAGCCCAGGAAGGTTGAAGTGGATGAACAAATGCCCAGACCGCCACCTATGGAGTGTTGGGGCTGTAAAGGAAACCATAGGTACCGAGACTGCCCCCACAGAAAAGATAAAGCAAGAACCATCCACTATGTTCAGCAAGATGAAACAGTAGAGGATATGGGCAGTAAAATGCCCAGGATCTACGTAGCCCTGGACAACAAGCAAGATGAATTTCAATCACACATGATTGAAGTGGAAGGTATGATTAGCAACCAACCATTTATTATTTTAATCGATTTAGGGGCTAGCCATAGTTATGTAGATCCTAGAGTGGTGGAAAGTTTGTATTTATCAAGAAGCAAACATGAAAATTCTTGGTTAGTACAGTTGGCTACAGGAACCAAGAGGAAAGTCGTTGAGTTGGTGAAGTCCTATCCTGTGGACATGAAAGGACTGACCACGAAGGCTAAATTGAATATTCTTCCTTTAGGTTCTTATGACTATTTAATTGGAATGGACTGGTTGGACCAGCACCATGCCCTCCTGGACTGTCGTAACAAGAGGTTTACATGCCTGGATGAGGAGGGAAATCGGAAAACAGTCCAAGGAATTCCTAGAGCTGTGGCTGTTAGAGAAATCTCAGCCATGCAACTGAAGAAGTGTTACAGGAAAGGCTGTCAATTATTTGCAGCCCGTGTGGATGAAGCATCCAGAGATAAAGTCTCAAATATTGGAGACCATGAGGTACTCACTGAGTTCAAGAATGTATTTCAGGAGGTACCTGGACTACCTCTGAAGAGAGACATCAATTTTTATATAAATTTGATGCCTGGAGCAGCTCCAGTGTCGAAATATCCTTATAGAATGAGTACGCCAGCACTGAAAGTGTTGCAATCGCAGCTTGAAGAGATTCTAAAGAAGGGGTACATTCTCCCTAGTGTGTCACCTTGGGGTGCCCTGGTCCTATTCTTGAAGAAGAAGGATGGGACGTTGAGGTTGTGCATTAATTTTAGACAGTTGAACAAAGTGACTGTCAAGAACAAGTATCCTCTGTCGGGGATCGACGATCTTTTCGATCAGTTGAAGGGTGAAAAAATATTTTCGAAGATAGATCTCAGATTAGGATATCACCAGGTAAGAATAAAGGATGAGGACATCAACAAGACCACCTTTATAACAAGGTACGGTCATTACGAGTTCACAGTGGTGCCTTTTGGACTGTCAAACACACCTGTTGTTTTTATGTTCTTGATGAATGGTATATTCAGGGACTATTTAGACAAGTTTGTCATAGTCTTCCTGGATGACATCTTGGTGTATTCCAAGTCAGAGGAAGAGCATGAAAAACACCTGAGATTGGTGCTGCAAGTGTTAAGAGGACACCAACTGTATGCCAAATTTAGCAAATGCTCATTTTACCAAAGGCAGATCCATTACTTGGGGCACATTATTTCAGAAGAAGGGATCACTGTGGATCCTGAGAAGGTTGAGGCCATCTGAGAATGGTCAGTGCTAAGGAATGTGGTGGAATTTAGATCCTTTATGGGTCTAGTGGGATATTACAGAAGATTTATAACAGGATTCTCAAGGATAGCTCACCCTATCACTTCTTTTCAAAGCAAGGAGAAAAAGTTTCAGTGGACTAAAGAGTGTAAGAAAGGTTTCCAGCAATTGAAGTAGCTGTTAACCAACACTCCAATCTTGAGGATTGAAAATCCAAATATGGATTCTGTGGTGTGCACAGATGCGTGTAAGGAAGGGTTGGGAGGAGTTCTCAGCCAAGATGGATTTGTAATCTGTTATGATTCCAGGAAGATAAAAGAGCATGAAAAGAATTATGCCACTCATGATTTGGAGCTGTCAGCAATCGTCCACACTCCGAGGAAATGGAGACATTACCTCATGGGAAGGAGATTCGAATTGAGAACAGACCACAACGGTCTGAAATATTTGTTTGGTCAGCCGACTTTAAATGCTAGACAAAGTAGGAGGCTGGAGTTTCTGTGCGAATAAGACTTTGATATCAAGCATATCAAAGGGAAGGAAAACAAGGTGGCTGATGCACTCAATAGAAAAGTGCATGAATTACATGCTACAACCATTAGCATGTACAGGACTGATATTAAAGATAGAATTTTGGAAGCTACAAATGTTGATTTGAAGTACAGAGACTTAGTAGCAAAGCTACAATAGCGTGAGAGACCATAGAAAAAGCAAAGTTACACCTTGGAAGCTGATGGATTACTCCTGTATAAAGACAGAGTGTATATACCCAATGTCCAGGAATTGAAACTTGTGATTCTAAAAGAAATGAATAACGTGACGTATGCTAGACACCCTGGATATCAGAAGACTGTGGTAGCAGTCAAAAGACATTACTTTTGGCTGAGTTTGAAGAGGGAGATCGCTGAACACATTGCCAAATGTATGGAATGCTAGAAAGTTAAGGCTGAGCATAGGCACCCAGCAGGGTTGCTGCAGCCTTTACCCATTTCAAAATGGAAGTGGGAAGTGGTGACCATGGATTTTACTATAGGATTGCTCAGAACAAGCAAGCAACATGATTTGATCATGGTTGTGGTGGACAAGCTTACAAAAGCTGCCCATTTTATTCCACTGAAAACCACCCACAAGGAAGTAGATGTTGCTGATATCTTCTTAAAGGAAGTGGCACAATTGCACGGAATTCCTAAAACGATTGTGTCCGACAAAGACCCGAAATTCACCTCGAATTTCTGGAAAGGATTGTTCAAAGGATTCAGAATGAATCTGAACTTTAATACAGCTTATCATCCTGATTCTGATGGACAGATAGAGAGAGTGAACAGAGTAATAGAGGACATGCTGAGAATGTACGTGATGGACAAACCAACAAGATGGGAAGACTACCTGCATTTGGTACAATTCGCCTACAATAATGGGTATCATGCATCGTTGAAGATGAGCCCATTTGAAGCACTTTATGGAAGAAATTGAAACACTCCAGTGAGATAGGATAATCCAGCTGACAGAGTAGTAGTTGGGCTAGAGTTTCTCAAGGAGATGGAGGACCAAATGATAAAATTTAAACAGAATTTGAAAGCTGCCCAGGACAGGCAGAAAAATTATGTTGATAAGAACAAAACCCACCGAGAATTCAAAGTGGGTGATCATGTTTTCTTAAAAGTGAAAACTAACAGGAGTTCCCTGAAGCTGGGAAGTTGTGCCAAGTTGGCAGCAAGATTTTGTGGGCCATTTGAAATCCTGGAAAGGATTGGGCCAGTTGCATACATGCTTGCATTACCTCCATCTATGACTGTACGTAATGTGTTTCATGTTTCATTGTTTAAGAAATATATACCTGATGCTAATCATGTTATCGATTGGAATGTGATTCAGGTCGAACTAGAAGGTGTCCTGCAAGTGCATCTTGTGCGCATATTGGACAAGAAAATAAAACAACTCCGAAATCGAGCTATAAAGATTGTAAAGGTCCAGTGGACCTGGTACGGTCTTGAGGATGCAACATGGGAGCATGAAGATGTTACGTGGGTAGATTACCCACATCTTTTTGAAAAATTTGAAAATCTTGCTGATGTTGTGTAAAGTTGCACTGAGGACAGTGCAAAAATAAGGGGAGGGGGATTGTAATGTCCCCAAGGCTGAGCCTAGTTGTAAATCTTGTTTACAAAATGAGTTGTAAAAATGTTTTATAGGTTGGTGAGCCAAGTT
>JASDQU010011832.1:3986-14735 GCA_032191745.1 Picea mariana | reverse complement strand
ACAATTTTATTTTTATTACGGACTACAATCCTTGGGTTTATCAACAACAAATGAATAGAGTACAACTCTATAAGAGCACCAACTCTATAATTCAAGACTCAACTTACACACTTAGCACCAACTGAGATGAGGCAACAATCCTCAACAGATATCAATCTATCAACAGGTATGTGACCTGTCAGTAGTGCAACATGTGTATGTACGTGCCCTACCAGTAGCATAGCTCGCATACGTACGCAACCAGTCTATACTACAACCTGCGTATTACTTTTGAGCACATAGAGTTTTCTCTTCAAGATGAACTCAGATCCTCTGCAACCTTCAATCAAATTCTCTTCTATCTCTCATTGTCCAATCTGACCCATAACCAGTCACAACACATCCAAGGTCTCCAACAACTTACTCATGTTCCTCAACAATAAAATATGAATGCTACTCAATCATGTATAAGAAATCAACATACTATAGAATTCATATCATCACTGAATCATAAGAGTGTTGCTCACTCCATCAACCAACACAAATCACATCATAATAGCCATACCAAGAATGCCTTAAGCATTCACCACACAACAAGCAACAATATCCATCAAGAAAACAATGTAACCATACTAGAATTTCTATGGCAGATATGAGCCCATAGAATGTAGATCTGGAACCTGCTTCAGTCTTCAAGAGCCTAGAACCAGCTCACACACAAGTCTACATGACTTCATCCACTATACAGGCCATGTCCTCATTCATCCCGTGTATGTACACGCCTTGGCTCAGTACATCCCATGTATACCTCAGAAACTAGGGTTTCTGAACTTCCTAGACTTTTTTCATCATGATATCTAACTTACCTAAACTTTGATGCATCCATGAGATCCTCCATAAAATCTCCCTCTCAGAATAGATCTTCAATACATGCTCAAGAGATACACAAGAGATGCTTTTCACAAGAGACCCTTGCCTCTTATTTATACCATCCAAGTAGCTTCCTTAGAAGCATCTTCTAGGTCACTTAACCCACTTCTAGATCACTTAACCCATTCCTAGGTCACTTAACCTATTTTCATCATTTTTAGGGTTAACCACTTTCCATAAATAGAAAGTTCTTCATTTCTTCATCATTTAAATATTCCTGCTTCACTTTGTCACTTTTATTTACCATTTAAATAATAATTTCTTCTTTTCAATCACTTTGACTTCTTTGACCTCTTGGGGCTTCAAGCCAACATATCTTCATAGGGCCATAACTCTCAAACTATGAGGAGTTATGTGGCATTCCACATACCACCAGAAATGGCATGACAATCACTATCGATCTAGCATAGTTTTACAAACAACTTCGCTGATCTTAATATCATTATTCCACATATAAGCATGGGTTCTCCAACCATACTTCTAAGATATATCAACCATAAAGCATCTTCCCTTGAGGGATTTCACCATAAGGGGACCACTTTGGAGTTCATCCATTTGTAAACCTTATCAACCATGATAATACAATAATGATTCATCTTTACATCCATCCAACAATGTATCATATACTAATGAAACACATCAATCCATCTTCATCTATGCATCATATCAATAACATCATATAACTATGATTCCACTTGGCATCTATCCATTTTCATCAAGGACAATACATATTACATTTGACATCAATCATCAATCAATCAATCATTTGGCATGAATCAATCCCTTGACATCAATCAATCAATCATCCTTTGGCATCAATCAATCCCTTGACATCAATTAATTAAACCTTTGGCATCAATGACAACATGATCCAACAACAAAGTGGAAGTAGATGATAAACTTCAAAAGTATCGGGATCATATGAAGGCCCTTTTCGATAAAAAAACTAAAGATAGGGAGTTTCTTCCTGGCGATCTAGTTTTAAAGTGGGATACTAGAAAATAAGATGTAGGGAAACATGGCAAGTTCTATCATCTCTGGTTCGGACCATTCAAAATTGCAACTGCTGAGGGAAAAAACTCTTTCTTACTAGAAAATCTTGGTGGAGAAATCCTTGATGCTCCTATCAACGGGCGTTAAAACATTTCATGCAGTAGTCATATTTCAGATCTCCATTGTATCTATCAGTTTGGGTCGACATTCATTTTTTCAATTTGCAAATTTTATTTTCTTTTGTAAATTATACAAGTCTTTTTATCATTTGTTGTAAATATTTTCAATAAATCATGTTTACTTGACATCATCAAAACAAGATATAAAAACATCTATATCACATACCACCTCTATTATATGAATTTTTTTGACATTTCACATTTTATTCCTATGAAGAATATATCTTGTTGAACGAGATGTGAGTATGAATAAGAATCCAACACTCATTTTTCAAACATTCAATGTCTCTCAAAACAGGTGATGAATTAATGATCTGCCTGATTGAAAGTTCAAAGGGAAACGAGTTTTGAGTTCTTTCCTTCCTAGTTCAAATAAAATTTAAGGAATTCTTTGAAATAAATGGGAAGGAAGTTTCACTCATAATAATACTATCGTCCAACCAAAAAATCAGAGAGGTATAAAATTACAACTTAAAGGGTCGTACTGATAAATTCTAAAGCCATCTCTGAATTAAAAATAAAATAAAAATAAACCATCTAGAAAGAAGTTTGAATTAAATACACAAACATATGTGGGATTGGGATTTTTGTGTCAGGTCTCTCGAATCCTCATTTGGTTACTTTTTCCTATCCCTAAGTTCTTATCCACTTAAGCTTTCCTTTATCCTTTATTAATCTTCATAAAGAGAAAGAAGATCACCTTGACTTTGAGAACTCAAAAACATATTTTCAAAACAAGGTTAGGTGAAAATATTTATCCTCCTTTGACTTCAATTGAAAAAGTATGTCTAGGTTAATCCTAATAATTTTATCTCTTTTACGAGACTTTAAATTGACTAATTTGCTCAAGTTTGATCCCTGAAAAGATTTATATTCCCATAAATTTCTCCCCTATAGGTGAAGGTGTATTGAAAATTGGAAGAGAGTTAGTTTCAGAGTATTCTCAAAATCGTTGACAGACCTTCTTTTCAAAAAATTTAAATAGATATCATCCCTTGTATGATATATACAGATTGATTTCCCACACTTCAAAATGTTAAAATATAAGACAGACGGTGAAAGGAAATTCATGATTTGATTTCCCCCATCTAGTCCAAAAGAGATGATGAAAGGAAATTCATATAATGATTGCCCTCATCATAACAAAGTACAAAAGTATTGATTGAAGTGGTGAAAGGAAATTCGATGGGATAATTTGATAGCTTCACCAAGCTACTTAACATGATCGCTGGTAGTGAAGCAACATATATGATATCTATGCAGCTATCATACATATCCATATAACATACTCTGTCTTCTAGTTCTCTTTCTAGTGATATTTACACTCTGAACCAACTAGGGGCTCCCTAAATAAACTATTACATCTGCTTAAACTTGATGCAAACGAAGTTGGTTTGAGTCTGATATTTCAGTTAAATTTATTTTGATTATCTTAAACAATTCTAGAATCAGTTTTAAGAAAAGGAAACTTTAAATAGCTTGACTTAAGAGAAATTACTTGAGTATGTTTCGAAGTTTCTCGAGATTTGGTTAAGTTCGTTCTTCTATGAATGATTAATTCTTGAGTAAAATTGGAAAATGTTTTCAAAAAAGAAGTAATGAATCCATTTACCCAATAAAGGCACTTGGTCTACTGTTCTTTCATGCCTCACAGGGAGCTATAATCCCCATATGGAGCCTATGTTGGAACACACACAATTTTGAACTTTTGAGTTTTATAGTTTTCGCCTCTTAGGAATAAAATTTTACAAAAAATGGTATTTTAATTTTAAATCAAATTCATTGGTTGCCATTTAATAATAAAGCACGTACATTATTCGTCGTCGATGAGTTCCCTTGATTTGATCAAACAATCCTAATAATCTTCGTAGTTCTAGAGCCACTTGAGTTTTAAATAATAAGTCCCTGACGATCGCTTCAGAGCTCCGTGCTTCAGATGTTCCCATAAGTCTAAATGATAAAAACCCTGAAGCTCCAAAACTCGAAAATAACAACTCACCATAAACCTTAAAGAACTCATGAACATGAGTCATAAGACACATGTCTTTTAAATATTTCATAATATAACACGTGGCACTTTTTTTTTAAGTTTCCGTTGGATGATTCACACACTCTCGAGTGACATGTGGCACCTATCCTTTCTTGACACATCATCTAGAATGAAGTCATGTCTTCCACGTCATTCCGGGAGATGGCTCTTTGGGAGTTTAACAAAGAGTGAGTTCACAAATCACTGAAGTTTCAAAATGCTGAAACATTGGACAATTCAAAGAGTGAAAATAAATTAATAAATCATTTAATAACGAAAGTTAAACCTGATTAATTAATACTTAAGGGAGATTACCCGGAAATTATGTACTTCACAGTATCAGAATCCAAGGAATTTCTCTTATACTATATCCAAAATCCACAATGTTTGAACTTCCGAAACACTTGAAGTTAATTCAACGTTTTAAAATGCGATTAATTAAGTTGTAAAAGCGATTATTCAAAGATTAATTATTCCACGGATTTGGGATTTGGGAGATTTCCACCCCACCGCATCCAAAGCTCCCGAACGTGAACTGTTGAGATATCGATGGAATTTATGATCGATTATAGGTAATGATTTTGAATGAATATCATGGATCATCGGATAGTCAATTCCATTGAGGGTAATAAATTCTTCATCAGTGAGTCTATACGAAAATCGATAAACTCTTGTTTGAATAAAAGCACTTTAATTTCAAAATCATTTTCACCTTTCGCAATTAGCATTTTTATCTTTTGAAAAAACTCACAGACCTCCTCTGTAATAGGTAACCTCACTCTATTTCCTTGGATATTATGGAACCATGGAAAATAGAAAAAAATCCTTGATGCAGCAGGAGAGGATTCAAACCTGAATGCAGACATTCTTTCAGACACTACTTCACGAGTCGCGGACACCATTAAAACTTGGACACAAGTTTTTTAGATCCTGGAACGAGAAATCATCAACTGTCTAGATGAATCTACCAAAGAGGATGATGACTCTTATGCAACTAAGATTAGACATATAGCATAGTCAAAGTTGCACAAGATAGTTGCACAACCGAGAATCATGAATTTCAAAGATATGATAAGCTGGGCCCTGGAACATGTTGATATCCAGACCAAGAGCATCATCAACCACCAGCAAGTTGTCGTCGGCTCTTTTTGACGAGAACATCTGCAAGTAATGTATAAAATCTCTCCTTCTCCTAAACACACCTACAATTCCACATTCCTTCTAGAGTCCGAGAGAAAAGAATGCATCCAATACGCCAGGAGCAATCATGATATAGTCAAGACCTGGTGGGGACATTCATAGAGATTCAAAATTGATGCTCATGGAACGTACAACACAACATGTCTAGACGTTCATATGTTGTATGTGGCTAGATTCTCTATCGCTTGTTCGGGAAGAAGATCCCTACACATTTCTCGGTGGAATGGGTAGCCATCATGAACGAGGTAGCCGAGGGTTACACTTTGAATTGGGCCAAAATTTTGTCAGATAATTTGGCCAAAGAAATGTTTTATTATAAAACAACAAAATCAAAAGGGCACCCTGCCCCTTTTTACATGTCTGCATATGTTATGGATTCCATCTGCTTCATGACCCCTTTTCCCTTGATAAACTAGAGTTGGACCCCAGCTAGTTCTGAGCCTATTCATTTTTATCACTCCAAGTTATGGGAGGATAAAGATAAGGATTTCTTTTATGAAATATGTCACAATGTCATAGTACATGTTCACATAGTCATTTATGGTCACCCACCTCCCCAGATTTCAGAGAGGATTATGGGAAACCTAGGCAAGCTCACAGATTGGTTCATTGAGGAAAATTTCTCCTACATTATAGTTTTTGGTTGCTCGGTTCCTCCTCATACTCTCCCACAATTTTTACCCGACTAGATGGTGTGCAGAAAAGTGGCATGCCAGACAGTGCTAGGAGGTATTAGCAAGGAGCTCAAAGAAACTAAGAAAAAGGTATGTTCGACCTTCCCCATTCAAGTTGGCATGTTTACATTATTGGATTTTGGTCACTCTAAAGTTGAGGCTATGACTCTAGAGTATGTTAAATTGGTTGACATCGAGTTCAAGAAACATGATCCACATAAGACAGTGGAAAACCATATGGCTTAGTTCAACATGAAACGATACACACATGAGAATTCCCCGTATGATGAAATATTTAGGGGGGTGAGATATTATGAGGAAGTCCAAAGAATATTCCTAACCTTGCCCCCAGACCAACAAGTTGTTCCTCAGATTTCAGAAACACAAGAGGAACAGTCTGCCAAAGATACTGCAGGGAGAATCGATAGCCAAGCCTCCTTCACAGGAAGCTAATTCTACAGGATCTAAGTCAGGATCCTCCACTAAAACCAAATCCGAAAAGGTCCCCAGAAGCCCAAAAGTATTATTTTAGGAGATAAGAACGTCACTATCAAGACTAAATGATCCATAGGTAGTATCACAGTTCAAGGCCTTCATGAATCCAGAACAAATTGTCTCTCATTCAACAATAGAAAATCCTGTTGGCACCCTCAATACAACATGACAACAACATTCCACTGAAGTTGCCTCTCCCATTGCATCATTAACCCCTCTACAGACCAACTTCGGAAATCCTAATTCTGAAATAACTTTTGTGGGTGACCTTACTCCCATATTTCCCGAAGAGATGCCTCCTTAAGATTTCTTTTTTAGTAAGAAACAAAAAGCCATCTTGAAAAGAGAATCTAACCAAAAGGATGGAGTCATAACTAAAAGGAAAATATTGGTTTATGACGGGAATGACCAGGATGGTCTAGAATTTGCCAAGGAAGTTGTAGGTTCGTTAGGTGCTTTTTTCACTGCCAATCAATGGTCGGTGAAAAATTTGACCGAATAACTGTGACATAAGTTCCTATTGGTAGAACACTTGCAAAATCAGATATATACTACCGTGCAAGGTATCCGAAACAAAATGAACCAAGATTTCGAGCAAGTCAAGGCTAGTGATCAGAAACAAATTAAACAGCTTCAAGATAACCTTGAACTGCTCCACGAAAGTTCAAAAACCAGCCAAAGTATGGTCTTTCAGTGTGACATGTTGATAAAGTAGTTGTAGGCCAGATTGACCCTAACCAAAGGCACAATGATAAAAATCTCGGCCTTCAAAACTCAAGCATTGAAAATCAATTAGAAGCTGGAAGCTGCCCAACAAGATCTTTATTTGAATGTAGATGCCATCCAAAAATGCTATCAGGAAATAAACCTTTCCCTAAAGGATATCTATGTCAAGGAAAAATAGGCTCGCTCATCCCAGTCTAAGTTTCAAGAAGTCCTCATATTGATGCAGAAAGATAATGTCCCTAATTTTCCTCTTCTCTCTTATTTTGAACAATTAAGAGGTGAGATGGACCTAAAGGTCTGGGAAACGAATCTGGAAGAAGGTAATAAATTTTCCATAGAGGCGAAAGAAGATTTTCTAGAGGCACTGTCATCATTAAACAAAAAACTGATTGACTTTGAGGGGAGTAATATCTCAGAAGCCCTGGGGAAAATTGAGATAGAAATGAACCAGCAAAATTCCAGAAAGAACAAAGAAGAAACTCTGGCAACCATTCAAGGAATGAGCTAGATTGATCTTCTTAAAATCAATAAATGTCTAGTTAATCCAATTTGATAGTTTCAGGCCACAATCCAAGAAGTGAACAATATCCAAGAAAAGTTGCCCCAAATACAAAGGAAATTATTTACCTTTGAAGTAAATGAAAGGATTGAGCCCTCAAGGTTCATGGTGGAATTGATGGATAGATGCACCCAATGCATTGAACATGGAAAAGCAATCATAACTGGGAGCAAGTGAGAAAATGTGCACAGTGTCCTTTCCCTCCACTCTCTCTACCTTTCACCTTCCAACAATCACTTACCTCGTTCACCCGCATTCTAACCTCCACTTAGCCGACCTCATCATCATACCCTTGTTCCCTCATCATTATTTACATAGACAGTTACTCTTCCCTGTGATCGCTATCCATCCCTTGACGATCCAATGTTGTGTTATTCATTTGATTATCCTCCCCCCATGACCTCGATTGTAATTCATTTCCCCATTGAATATATCCAAAGGGACATATGACAATGAAATTAAATGGCCAAGATAGTATGCCAAATGATTAAGGTGGCCCTAATGACATGTGTACCCAGCCCAAAGGACTAAGGAAAAGGAGTGCTTCTACCAGTAGAAGAAGAGACAAAGGAGAGAGACAATGAAACTTATCAATATTTACACGTTGTTGTTTTATTCTAATGTATGCTATTTTTAGTTAAATATTGCAAGAAGTCCAACGGTTTTCAATTTTGACAGATTTTTTATAAATACATAGATTAAGATCTATTCAAGGCTGCTTCTTGCCGAATGTAATAGAGAAACTCTCTTTTTGAGTATTAATACAAGTGCAAACAGAGATTCTAATTTTTGTTCAATTTGAGTTATGTGTTTCCTCTGTGTTTCCATTTCCTCGAATTTATTTATGTAATTCCTTGAAGAGAGATTGGTTGCAATTTAGTATCACAACTATTATGATCATATTATACCAGTAATTCATTTAGTAAACAGTTTTTTCTCTGTTATTACTGTGAGTAAAACAAGACCTGATCTGTGTGAATTATTGTATTCTATATCTTGTTCAAGGGTGTGTTATTTACCTTTCTTCCACTGCAAACAAGGTGAGACTCATCTGTAATTGATACCTGACTTTGTTTAACAATTTTGTAACTCTTTTCTACACCATTTGATATTATAATTGCGACTCAGGTAATGAAATACAACCTCTGTATTGTCCTATTATTAATTTCATTTAAATATCATTTCTCATAAAACTAAAGGTAGGAAAAGCATTGATTAAAACATTTTCTTTAAACACTACTTATGCCTGACATTATTCTTTGAGCCTTAGGATTAATCTCAGGAACAACGGGCTACACATCTTGCAGAGTTAGCAATATTTATATTAGAACAGGATCACCACAAAGTTCAAAATCATGGAAGATGCACAAGGGGCTTAAATCCATGAAGATGAGGTCAGAGGGATGTATGTTAATATGGGTAATGAAGGTACGAATTCAAATGGACATGGAGAAGGTAAGGAAAAAATCCTGAACTTGGTAGAGACTATAATTTTTTTTCAAAAGGATGTCCAGAGTTATAAAGTTGATAATGAGAGGCTTATGAAAGCCAAGGAGTAGTAGGAAGACTTCAACATCAATTTAATATGGATCTTGGATAGAATAGAGAAAAATACGGGTAATGATATTGAGTCAAGTTGATCAGAGAGTCACAGGTCTCATGACAAGAGGAGAAGAACAGTAAGTGTTGGCAGACATGACCATCATTCCCCAAGGAATCCAACTAAGAGAGAACATAGAATTTCAAGTCTATCCCCTGTTAGGAAGAATAAGAAAAGTTCTAGGATGGATGATCTAAAAGGGGGAATGAACAAAATCAAGCCTCCTACATTTGATGGTGAGCAAAAAAAGGATGAGGATGCAGAGACATGGTTGCTAGGAATGAGGAAGTATTTTTAATTACATAATTACTCTTCACAAGAATACATAAGAATTTCCATCTATCAGCTGAAAGGAAAAGCATCAATGTGGTGGGATAAATTTGTGCAGGTGCAACACATTGATGAAAATAAGGTCACTTGGAGGGAATTCAAGAGGTATTTCCTAAAGAAATACTTGAATAAGAGATACTATGATAATAAAATGAAGGAGTTCTTTGAACTCAATCTTGGGAGTATGACCATTGATGAATATGAAAGGAGGTTTTTAGAGTTGCTAAAGTATGTTTCTTTCATCAAGGACGAGCAAGTTAAGATTCAAATATATTTGAGTGGGCTCCCATTAATTATCAATGATAAAATACAGTATGATGATTCCAAGACAATAGAGGAAACTATAAGAAGGGCCAGATGCCTTTATGATCAACATAAAGGAGGAGCAACTTACCAGAAATCTTGGGAAGAAAACAAGAATAACAATATGGGATAGAGGAAGAAGGGAACTAAGCCACCATTATTCATAAATAATTCCCAGGGACAACTACCTTCTAAAGAATCTAGAATGACTGATACATTGGGGTAAAGACCAAGGAAGCCACCTATTCAATGTTGGGTTTGTGGGGGAGATCATATGTATCAAGATTTCCCTCACAGAGGTGAAAAAGTGAGGATTGTTCAAAATGTACAACAATTTGATACAGTGTAGGACATGGGTAGAGTTGTACCTAGGATCTACGTAGCATTGGATAACCAGAAAGATGAATTTCAGTCACATATGATTGAAATGGAAGGTAAGATCAACAACCAAACCATTGTTATTTTAATTGATTCAGGAGCTAGTCACAATTATATAGATCCTAAGATGGTGGAAATATTTCATTTTCCAAGAAGAAATCTTGGAACATCTTGGTTGTTGCAGTTGGCTATAGGATCTAAAAGGAAAATTAATGAGATGGTTAAGGCATGCCCAATGGAAATGAATGGATTGAGCACCAGGTCAAATTTGAACATTATATACCTTTAGGTTCCTATGAATTCCTATTTGGTATGGATTGGTTAGACCAACATCATGATTTTCTAGACTATTATAATAAGGCATTTACTTGCTT
>JASDQU010011831.1:267279-278612 GCA_032191745.1 Picea mariana | reverse complement strand
GAGTTGCACTGATATGGTCACAGCGTGTTGCTGGCTTTGTAAACGAATTTATACTCTATATAAATTTGAGTTAATTTTCTCTTGGAAAAAAAAAGTACAATATCCTAATAATGATTATATTATCTCTGCAAAAGAAAACATATCAGTTATATTAATAGGTAATATAAACTATTGGAGAATTAAATATAATATATGATAGATATTGCATCAAAGTTTACTTGAAAACATAAATTGAAAGTCGATTTTTATAAGTTAAACCCTTTTGTAAACGGTGGAAAATTTTAAAACAAAATTCTAAATAAAAAATATTAACGAAGACAAAACATTTTTATGCCGATAGGCATCCATATATTGGAATATGGGTTCCACAATTTTGGTTTTTAAACTTAAAAAAATAATACGTGTATGGTTGAGATTTAAGGATGCCCAGATGTCGTCCTCAAGAATGTAGGGATCATTTTAAACTGTAAAACTAATGTGTAATGTTTTTTCTTTTTATTGCCCTTTTATTTATCATTTAAAACACCAACGGACATGGCCAGGTGTCCGCTTCATCTCTGCCAGTTTCTATGTTGCTGGAGTGGGTTTAATGGGAATGCATTTCAATTTCTTTTAGATCTATCTACAAATCTATCTCTCTGGCTATCAAATCATTTTTTTGACGAATAACAAGGGCTACCACATTTTTTGATCTTTTCTTCGTAGGGTTTTTTTACAGTACATATGTCAATTTCCATTATTGTTTTTTTTTTTCATTGCTAACAATGGAAATCAAACAACAAGAAGGATGGACTGTAGAAACAAGCTGAGGAAAACACCACTAGTAGGCCGAGCTTTCCCATGGAAATGGAGCTCATAATTAAACCCAAGACTTGTGTCTCAACAAAAGAGATCTTCTGGGAATAAAACACAAGACCACTTGTGTTTCAACAAAAGTTTGATGGAAATTGAACCAAGGACTAGTGCTTCAACAAATCTATTGCAATACAATTCAATGCGGTATGCACAACCAGAAAATCCTTTTTAAAGGTCAGATAAGCACTCAATAAACATTAAAGGTCCTCAGTCATAATGCCGAGGTTTTGGCCGAGAAGGCTTTGTAGTTATGGACTAGAGCTCTACTGCAAGAGGTAATCATTGTTATTGGATTTTAACTGTGGGATATAAGGCACTGCTGCCTTGGATGCCGCCATGAATCGCCATTGATTAGTGATCGTGCTACTGCTGGAAGCCTCATAAAACAAAATATGTTTATCCATTTCTCCACCTTTCATCTCGTTGACATACTTAAAAAAAAGCCTAGAACTATAAATAAAATTACTTTAGGTTGTAGACACGAAGGAAAGAATAGAAGATGCGTAAACCAAATGTGTAAATGAAGGAATTAATTTACTATAGTTGCTACAGTAGGTTCAATAAAAAGAATGCTACAAAAAAGAAATACTACGACATAGCCATTGGAAACGGCACAAAGGAATTTTTAGTATAGTTCTCCTTTCTGGTGCATATCTTTTTTTTTTGTAAGTGAGTGTGAAATCCTGTATTACTGAAATAGGTTATGATACAAAAAAGACAAGGGGAATCCCTTGATTTGCCAAAAAGGAAACCAGATCAGGGATCTCAGAGTTGCACTGTCTGAGATAGCAGGGGGAGGGCTGGGCCGTCACCATGGGAAACTGACCCAGTCCTCCAGAAACCAGTTTGACAAACTAAACCACAACATATACATAAAACATAACAAAAAAATAACAGGGGTAGCTCCTATACTGAAAACCACTTGACCTGGGGTTGGACCTGCGCTAGTCTAGGATGATGGGATGTCTTGCGTCGCCATCCTTTCTTGCCTCGTTCTCCTTCCTCTGCTCCACCCTGCACATCTTCCTGATACAAGATGGTGTTCCGCTCCAATCTATTGGAGTGATTTCCATGTGGTGGACATAACGTAAGTGAAGATGGAATTGGCCTGCCATTCATTCCATTTTTTCCTTTTGGCTCCTCTGGTCCTCAACTAGTCTTTTTGCACTTGCCTCCAAGTTGCTGAGGTGACTCAAAATTTCTGTGAGCATATTCTTGTGGTCCCTGATAGCCTCCCTGTTGGTCTCTTTCCGGTCATTGTTCATCTTACCCATCAACATTTTTGTTCGCCAGTCCTCCTCCACCGTTTTGTGGTAGAGGGTTGTTTTGGGCTGTGTAGCCCCTGGGTCTCTTATCCCATCTACTTCTTGAATTAGTTCTGTCTAGGATTTGCCCTTGCGTGTGGTGTTGATTTCCCTCTCCCACCTTAGAACTAATTCAAGAAGTAGATGGGATAAGAGACCCAGGGGCTANGGGTTGTTTTGGGCTGTGTAGCCCCTGGGTCTCTTATCCCATCTACTTCTTGAATTAGTTCTGTCTAGGATTTGCCCTTGCGTGTGGTGTTGATTTCCCTCTCCCACCTATTGATGATCACTTTCCCCTTTGGATCAACCTGTGTGAGAAAGGTACCCTTGGCTTCTCTGGCCGCTTGCTCCATCCTTGTAATCCTCTGGGCGCTTGTCAGAGGTTATTTTCCCTGGGGGCCTCTCTTACTATGGGTTTTGTTCATTCTTACCATCTCGGCTTGCTTGTGGTGGTTTTTGTCTTGGGTTATTCTCCTATTCCTATTCGTCCCTTCCTAGTATGTAAGATGGGATCATCCCAACAATCATGGGTCGCTCGTAAAGGTGTACCTTCTGGTACTTTTTCACTATTTTGGAGTGTGTGCTATTGGGAGCCCTACCATCATCTCTATGCCAATCCCTTTCCCTGCACGCTGTACAACAATCATTACCACTCCCCATATCTGTACTTGGGTGAGGTGTACCCATACTCGGCCATTGGAAACCCTTTTGTCCTTTGTCCTTTGATGCCTGCTGATTAACTCTTCTGCTTTCCCACGAACAACCCTTGTACTTCTTCCTATTGACAGGACCGTGGTGTCGTACCTCCTCTTGTTGTATGACCTGGATCTGCATTGTAACTTGTGTTTGGGTGATGGGCTATCAGATTCTGCCTGGATCCTATGTGCCCTTCAGTTATTTCTGCACTTCCCTCCTCGATTTGGTCGTCCGTACTTCGGCTGGCGTCACATTTTTTGCCACTAATTCGATGCAGTCTGTTCAGAACTGACCATTCAGGATGTTACTCTAGATAGTGTCCAGTTCTGGTCCTTTCTTGTCGACCCCCTCATTAGCGATTCTATCCGCGAGTCCATTTGCTAACCTCCGTACCCAGTGCAACTCCACTGTGCTCCCCGTCTGCAAGTGCTCCTGAATTTTTTGTAGGGACTGTGCCAAGCACCAGTGCCTCTGAATTTTGCCCACTTTGGTACCATTTTGGAGACTCCTTACTGTGTTAATAACTAGTGTGGAGTCTCCATCCAGTATGACGTTTGTAATCCCTTCCTAGTTTAGAATCTCGAGGCCGGTCTCCATGGATCCGAATTCTGCGGTGTTGTTGGTTGAGTTTCCCAGGCTCCCAGTGTACAGCCGGATGATATTACCTTTACTGTCCCTGATTAATCCTCCCATTCCTGTCCGTCATGGGTGACCTTTCGACGCCTCGTCGAAATTCATCTTGAGGGAGCCTACTAGTGGTGGTTTCTAGTTGCGCGCACCTACTTGGAGTTGTGGTAGCCGTCTTACCTGATTGGGGTTGCATCCGTCTTTCAGGTGGAAGGCTTCTAGAATTCAAGAGTCAAGGTCTGTGAGTTGCACTCCTCCTATCTAGAAGTTGCGGCTCCATACTGTTTCTTTTGTCACAGAGATTATTGTTTTCTTGATCTTCCCTTCTGGCCAGCTTTGGTTCTTGAATATGCGCTAGTTCCTTTCTTTCCATATTGCCCATATGATCATTCCCAGAATTAGGGTCCAACAGAGGTTCACCTCTTCGTTTTCACTGTAGTTTTCTTTCCAAATATTGATAGTTGCAGAGATGTTACCTCAGATCCTATTTGGCTGTCGGAAGATACCTGCCGCCCAATCCCAGATTTCTGCTGCGTAGGTGCATTCGTTAAGGAGATGGTTTGTTGTTTCTTCCTTGGCTTGCCAGTGGTGACATCTGGAAGGACCTATGAATCCTCTTTTCCTTAGGTTTTCCCAAGTTGGAATTCGGTTGTGGAGTATTAACCATTGGAATATTTTTATTTTTGGCCACTGGGGGCCGTTCCAAAGCTTATCCCATTGTTTCATCGAGTCTTCTTGGTCCTGGTCCGCGATATAGTGTCAGAATTATTTTAGATTGAATTCCCCGCCGTCTTTTTGTCCCCATCTCAGCTGATCATTTCCTTCTGTGACTGCAATTTTTGATTTCTCCAATTCCTCCTCCACCTCTTTTACTTCTGTTGCAGTTTGGGCTCTATTCTGTGGGGTGAGAGTGTTCCAGATTCTCCATTTGTTGCGATATGTTTCTTTTTTCTTGATCAACTCCTATTGGAGTGCCTCCCTATCTAGTTTCTCCATTTTGGGTTCCTGTTGCCAGGCATCCTCCCAGAATCTGACTGTTCTACCATTCCTTACTTCCCAAAAGCTGTATGTCTGAATCCAGGCTTTGTTCCAGATGGCTGAGCCTTCCGTGGTGTCTCTGAAGCAGATTCTGTCCTGGTCGCTTATGTCTGGGGCATACTTTGCCTTCCACAAGTTTTCCCATGGTGTAGTAGTTTCTTTGACCCAATGCCACCAGAGTTTCGCCCCATAGGCGTCATTGGTCACTTGTGGGTCTTGTAGCCCCAGGCCTCCTTTGCTTTTTGGTTTACAAACATTCTCCCAAGCCACCAGGGCCTATTTTTTCCTTGTTTCTACTCCTCGCCACAAGAAATCCCTTTGCATGGTTCTTATTTTTTGTAGTATCCCCTTGGGTGTTGGGAAAACGGACATCATAAAGGTTGGAATTGCTTGCAAAACGAACTTGGTCAGAATAAGTCTTCCGGCTAGGTTGAGGGATCTGTAGGTCCAGTTTTTTACCCGCTCCTGTAATTTGTTGATTATTCCTTCCCAAGTGGACATTTTGTAAGCTTTGTCTGTGAGGGGTATGGCCAAGTACTTAGTTGGAAGTGCTTTGCGTTCAAAACCCAGAATGTTGGCTAGATTCCTTTGGATTGCGGGGTTGGTATTGAAGAAGAAGATCATAGATTTGGAATGATTGATCTCTGCACTTGAGGCTTCGCCAAACTCTTCTAGTATTCGTTTGTAGGCTTTTGCTTCCTTGACCGTGGGTATGACATGAAGTAATGTGTCATCCATGAACTGTTGGAGAGTGGAAGTAGGGAAGTTTTCGAAAGGTTTGATACCTGTTATTTCACCCGTTGTAGTTGCGCTTTTAATGCTACGATTGAGACATTCCATCATCAGAATGAAAAGGAAGGGGGACAACGGGTCTCCTTGTCTGATGCCTCTCATGGGCTAGAAAGGTTTGGCAGGGGCTCCATTTATCAGCAGTGAGTAGCTTGTTGTGGAAACTAGGCTGACTATCCAGCTGATCCAGTGATGGGTGAAACCAAAGGCTTCCAAGGTCTTGACCATGTAGTGCCAGATAATTTTTTCATACGCTTTTGCTAGGTCTAGTTGTATTATCATTCCCCCCCTCCTCTGAAGCTTCAAGGTGTGGATCAACTCATGGGCATGGATAATATTGTCCATTATCTGTCTTCCTTCCATGGAGCCTGCCTGTTCTTGTGAGACCAGTGTGGGTAGGAGGGGTTTCAATCTATTTTCTATAACTTTGGAGATTATATTATAGACCACATTGCACAGTGCTATAGGTTTGTATCGATCTGGGGTTTTGGCTTCATTTTCTTTGGGGATTAGTGTAATCATTGTAGCATTTAGCACTTTTAAAATGGAGGCTGACCTTCCAGAGTCTTCCACTACCCTATAAATGTCATGTTTGACAATATCCCAACAGGATTTGAAAAATTCCACTGTGAAGCCATCTGGACCCGGGGCTTTCCCATTGGGCATTTCCTAGAGTAATTGGTCAATTTCCTCCTCCACAATGGGTTTGTTTAGGTTGCTATTTTTCTCTTCGGTGACCAGGCGGGGGATATGCTGGATTATCCTTTGTATGGCCTCTGTTTTGTCCTGGTTGGGTTCTTGGGTTATCCCGTGGAAGTGGTTTACCAGAGTAGTTTCGATCTCCTTATGTGACTCTCCCTCTATTCCATCCTAGTCCTTAATCTTCAGGATTTTGTTATGGGTTCTTCTGGCCATGGTTGTTCTATGAAAAAACTTGGTGTTTCGTTCTCCTTCCTTTAACCATCTGATGTAGAACTTTTGTCGCCAAAGTGTTTCTTCTTGTTGGCATCGAGCTTCCCATTCCTGGGTCATCTGGATCTCTTCCTTTTTCCGTTCCTCCGTATAGCCCTCTGAAATGCAAATTTCCTGGAGTTTTTTCATTTTTTCCTCTATGTTGTTTTTCTCTTGGTTTATGTTCCCAAAAGTGTCATTGTTCCACTCCTTGAGCCTATATTTGGTATACTTTAGTTTCTTATAGAGTTTGAACATCCTTGTCCCTTGCTCTGGTTGCTCCTCCCGCCACCATTGTTTGATCTTTTCCTTGAAAGTCAGGTTTTCAATCCATAATTTCTCAAATCGGAAGGGTCTATTCTTTGGTGTGGTTTGGAAGCCTGCTTCTAGTTGCATTGGTGACTGATCAGATCCCCCCGGGGGAGGATGTTGCAATCTAAGGTTATCCCCTGCATAATGATTGACTTTGATACTAGGAATCTGTTGAGTCTTATTGCTACTTGATATTGGCTCATCCGTTTATTGTTCCAGGTGAATTGGCCATTATTAGTTTTGAGGTCTACCATCTCCGATGTGTTAATGAACTTGGATAATTCTTCCGCATCCCTATCCAATCTTCTTGTACCTCCTTTTTTCTCTGCAAGTGACGTGATGATGTTGAAGTCCCCTGCCAGGATCCATTGGAGGTTTTTGGATCGGGTTTTAAGGTATTCTAAGTCTCGTATCATTCCTCTCTTATCCTTTGACGCTTGGGGCCCATACACATTAGTGCATAGAATCACCTCTGTGTTACCAATGATTTGCATGTGAACCGTGAGGGTGTGCCTGGTTGCTTCAACCGCTATTAGGCTCAATACTTGTGGGTTCCATAAGGTGAGAATTCCTCCTGCCATTTGGTGGCCTCCGATAGCCACCATATTGTACTTGCGCCATTGTTGTTTACTAATTTCCTCCATTTTGTCTATATTTCATTTTATCTCTTGAATAAAACAAAGATCCGATTGTTCTTGCTTTAGTCTATTCCTAAGGATTCTTTGTTTTCTCAGGCTGTTTAGGCCTCTTATATTCCATGTTATAACCTTCATTTAAACATGTGGGGGGGAGTTAGGGAAGAGTTTCTTGATCTTATCGGAGCTTATCAGTAGCGCTCCAAGCTCTTGTAGGGCTACGCTATTTTATTTCCTGCCTTTTTTCCTCCATGTCTTCTTGGGTGATAGCTGTGGTTGTCCCTCACTGGCTTTGACTCCTAGATGTCCAATCTCCCCGTGTGTGTGTTTTAGTCCTCTGGCTTTGGCTTCCTCCCTTAGGAGAAACAGGTACTGGATGCGGTCAAGTTGCTCTGTTGGTACATTGTCTACTCCTTATCTTTTCCATTGCTCCAGTATGTTTAGAATATCTATCCTTTCCCTTTCCACAAGGTCTCTCAGATCAGGATATTCTGTGCCTACTTCGCTTGGGGTCATTTTCGCATCTCCCTCTGCTTCTTGCATGGGGGTGTTTTCATCTCTGATTTACCCATCCATCGGGGTTTGACAACTCCCCTGTTCCTTCTTGTTACTTGGTCGATCGATGGGCTCATTTATTTCTTGTTCTTTGATTTCTTGAGATTTTGTTGATTCCTTTTTGTCTTCTGCCCCTTTATTGGTTTTGTCCCGTCCTTCTGTTTTATTTCAGGTCTCCGGGTTATTTCCTACTAGGGTTCTGATCTGCTTCTGGGGTTCAGTTTTATAAACCCATCCTCATCCTGCTATGGTTTGGGGTTTTCCGCTTCCTGTTTTTTATTAAGAGGGCATTCTATGATCAGGTTTCCATGTCCATGGCATCTTCTGCATCTGAAGGGGATCTGTTCGTAATCTATGTTTTGGATCCATTCCTCATCCTTGAATTCCAGACTTATGGCTTCTGGGAGTGCTCCCGACACATCCATTTCTATATAGATTCTTGCATAAGATGTATATCTCCCTTTTAGGGTAGCTTCTGAGGTCTTCACATATTTCCCCAAATTGTTTCCTATTACTTCGAAAGTAGAGGGTAACCAGTAGTCTAAAGGTAAGGAATAAAATCTCAGGAAAACTGACACCTTTTTGAAAGTCTCTTTTTATAGGGAGAAATTTTCCTTCCATGGCTACATGTACTGTCCTGCTGAGGCATGGAAGTATGGCCCTCCCTCAAAGACTCTATCCCTTTCCTCCAAGTTCATGAATACTGCTATGACGAAGCCTTTTGAGCCCAGGTGGAGCTCCACTTATCCGTTTGGCTTCCAATGATATTTAATCCAATGATATTTAATCTTTCTATGGGCCACAAACCCATGAACTTGCATATTAGCGCATACATCTTCATTTGGTCCCTGTAGAGTTGCGTTTGCGGATCCTCCAGTATCACCTTGGGTATCATTGCTGTTTTGGGTTTGCACGGGTTGTGCCCTTCTTCCCTGTTGGGCGTCGCTGTGTCTTGCGCCTCACTGTGAGTTTCTCTAGCTTCTTCTCCCATGCACTCACTTTTTCCCTGGTTCCTTTCCTGACCTTTTTCTGGGTCTGATCCCGAGGTGCCCATGACTGGTGCCTTGAAAACTATCCCTCTTGGCCCTTTCCCTCTGTCTACCACTACCTGTTTGTATGAGGGGTTACCCTTACCCCCTCCTTTGGTGCTCATGATGTCCTCTGCTATGGCCACGACTGTCAAACCCTAGCTTGTAGTTACTCCGCGACTCTAGATCTCTATAGAAAAATTTATTATTACTACTGCGATTGGTTAGCATTTGATCAACATTCCTTTCTGGTGCATATCGTCGAGGTATGAATGTTTCTTTTCTAGGCTTGTCTAATTTCATTTATGCGTTAGCTTCCATTCCAATCAATAGTCATTTGAAATATTATTTCGACTGTTGTGACTAGTTCAAATGCTTCCTTGGCTTATGTTGGTTTTGGGTGGACCTGAAACGACAACTTGTTTCCCTATTCCTCAAGTGAGGCAACACTCACTGAAAGATTCATGTGAATAGTGTAGTGTTTTAACTTGGTTGCAATAGCATTAAGAGTGCTTTCAATGGGGTTGCATGGCATATGATCTGTAACTACAGGTGAGGTATGCCCATAAATTTTATCATCAACGCTTATGATGTTTCTTATAAAATATATTATGGCCTACAACCAGATCTTCCCATTTCCATGAATATATTGCATTCATATTCCCTGGAATATTTGAAGGAGTAACAACTAGGCCAATCCAAAGTTTTGTGAAAGAAATGACAGTCTAGTTCTTGATCTAAATCCTCTTGCATATGGAATTGCTGATGCTTATGCTTATTTAGTTGTTGTATTTGTTTAATACAATTGAACGGTGGCAGTGAATGGCGGTGGAAATGGAAGGGGAGGTGGAAATAGTGAGAGTGTGATCGACTGCAGTGAGGTGAGGCAGTGAACAGGTAAGTCTGTCAAAGCACTTAGACTGCAGTGTGTCCAAGAAGGGGGAAGTGTTTGTACTTGCAATGGAAGAGGCTGCAACACCATCCACCATCTTTATCTCTTTTGGGTAGGTGTCTTGAACATGTAATATAATGTTGCATGTGGGTGCAGATGGAAATGACCATTAAAGAGTTTGAAATTAGGCAGTGTTGTCTTCTCCAAAGGTGACAACAAATCGATTCCCAAAAATCCACCTCAAAAGAGTTATTTAAGTTCTTACTTAATGCATCATAGTCCTTTACAATTTGCATTTAATAAAAAATGATTTTTTTTTCCAGAACTTCACAGTGGGCCGGACAATAACACTTTAATTCCTTGAACCAATAGTATTGCAAATAAATATGCCTTTTAAAAATATTTAAAACATAAAATTCCAAAATAAATTAATAACTTAAGATAAAATGCAGATGTTTGAAAGTCAAATGAAACTAATACTATATCAAACTATGAACTCATCGCTATAGTCCCACGACAGGAACTATAACAATACCAATTTACAAAAGAGAACATTGAAAAATAATATGCATATCTTAGCGACCAAAATGGCACAATTGATGCCACCCAACAATCCCAATACCTATAAACAAGGAAGAAATATATGTTAACATAAATATATAATCTTAACAGATTAATAAATATATAACTTTACAATATAGGAAATAAGTTAAGGTATGCTCACATTGGAATTTATTCCTCTTTTCCGTGTCCAAATCCTAATACATCTAAGAGTGGTTCTAAAGTTGCCAAGGGGACATGTATGTTTTCCCTATATCATAAATTTGTATATAATTTCATTCTTAATTTGAACAATCAATATATTGTAAAAGAAATACAACATTTTTTATCGTTTAAAGAATATGTTTTTAGCCATGGGGGCACCTTGAGGTAGTGGTTAAACATGTGGTTGCACCCAGAGATATTGTATTAAATAATATCGTGACCCGTGCACACATAAGTGAATCAAAGCCCACCCCCATGTCCTCCAAATTTTTATTCCCCGAGATGTAGGACAGTCGATGACAGTGTGTGTTGTTAAAGTCATGGAAACCCGCGGGGAACGAAAATCTAGCCATGTTAAGGGTTGGTGTGGCTTAGGCCGTGTGTGATCTCCAATTGATTTTGACAGCTTAGATGCCCTTGAGTCGAGGTTTCTCAGCCACAGGCTAGTCCCGCAGGTCAGGAACAAACTAGCAAACAAAAAAAAATGAATATGTTTTTGGAATAAAACCTGATTAGCGGAAACAATGACTTAATCTTGCAATATTGTGTCACCCTCGAAGGCTACGTTCACTCACTTCATCATTATTTTGATAATAATATGAAAAATTGGAATGATTTGGATCCACTTGTTTCTACACGTGTGTTTCATTATTAGTCCAAATAGTATGCAATGAATTTGATTAATTTTACCAATTAAATAAGAACAAGAATGAGACTAGCTTACCAATTTATGAAAGCATTATGAAGCCTTGCATAACACAAATCAAAAGGAACACCATTAAGGTTGAATTTTATTAGAGGTACTTGAGTAGTAGGTAGGTAGAGACAAATGTTACCGACATCCTCCCTAGCCACCAACACATTATAAAAGTGGATAAAGAATATG
>JASDQU010011831.1:247320-259526 GCA_032191745.1 Picea mariana | reverse complement strand
CTTGCAAAGATGAAAACCAAACTAAAAAAAGAAAAAGGTATGAACATTGATTTCCTTTATAGTGCATTAACATGTTTATGTGCTTCAACCTATTTTTAATAAAACACATATTATATAGTATATCCATGAACGCATTTATGTGAGCAAAAAATACATACAATAGAGTACGAAAGGGCTTCATTATCCAGCAAGCTGGTTGGCGGGCTGGCTACTCTGTTCCTTCTACCCTACATATTGAAAGATAATTTTAAATGTAAAGCATCCTACGATAGCTTCCATCAAGAGTAATTATCAACTTTGGTCAAAATTCTATTCCTCCATTGGTTCCCTGGAAAAAATCTTGTACAGGCTCAACCAGTATACTAGAAATCAAACAACAAGAAGAATGGACTATAGAAACAAGACGAGGACAACACCAATAGTATGACGACCATTCCCATGGAATTTGAGCTCATAATTAAACCCGAGACCTGTGTCTCAACAAAATAAATCTACTGGGAATCAAACACAAGACCACTTGTGTTTCAACAAAAGTTTGATGGAAATTGAACCCAGGACCAATGCTTCAACAAATATATTGCAATGCAATTCAATGCGATATGCACAACCAGAAAATCCTTTTTAAAGGTCAGATAAGCACTCAATCAACATTAAAGGTACTAGATAGCATTAAAGGTCTTTAGTCATAATGCCAAGGTTTTGGCCAAGAAGGGTCCTTAGCTGTGGACTAGAGCTCTAATGCAAGAGGGAATCATTGTTGTTGGCTTTCGACTGTGGGATATAAGGCACTACTGCCTTGGACACTGCCATGAATCTCCATTGATTAGTGATCGTGTTGCTACTGGAAGCCTCAGAAAACAAAATATGTTCATCTATTTCTCCACCTTTCATCTCGTTCACATACTTAAAAAAATCCCAGAACTATAAATAGAATTACTTTAGGCCGTAGACACGAAGGAAATAATAGAAGATGCGTAAACAAAATGTGTAAACGAAGGAATTAATTTACTACAGTTTCTATAGTAGGTTCTATTATCTCCTCAAATAAATCAATTGAGATTTTTCATTTTAGGTGATAGGATGTCTTTTAAAAAGGTACTTTTTAAATTTTTTAAAAGCTCATTTCTCAAAGCTTTACGCATGTAATGAAGTTTAAATAAACGTTTGTTTAGTTTTTATTTGATCTAATTCAAATCTCAGGTTTCGGTGGCTTAGGAGAACATTTTGATTGTTCATTAGCCATCAAAAGCCTTAGATTTCGGTAGCTTAAACAAAGGAATCTAGGGCTATTTTAGCCACCGAAATCGCAGAAGCAGGGAAAGAGTCAGCACATCCTTTCACACGTTTCAACCGTCAGGTTCGAAGTTTTATAATTGTAATAAGCTACCGAAAATACAGGAGAACAAACCGTTCACGACCAGAAGCTGATCCATGTGTGATATAAGTGAATCTTTTCAGATCGTTATATCATTAAGCCATATGCTTACGTACCCTCCATCATTACAATTATCGACCATGACTGCGGAAAATCACCAACCATTTTGCTGCATCCCTTGTAATCAGTGCCACTTTCTAAAGCTCACCCTAGTTTTCTCATTTCTATCATATCCAAGCCGACTCTCGCTAACTCTACGCTGTGTAACTCTCCCCCGAAATCTGCTCCTTCGATCATAGGTGTGTGGAAACATTGTGGCAAATGAAGAAAGGAACGTCAACCCTGAGGAAAGAGCTCGACAACATCAGTTACCTGGAATGACACCCGGAGGTATGTCAAATGTTCAGGGATGCAGGGTGTTATAATTTTTGCAAAAAATTATAGAGTTCTCATCAGCAGGTGGCAAAGGCCTTTTCCCTCAAGTTCGATGGAAAGAAAGAAATCATAGGCCGGGATGAATTCAAGATAGATGAAGCCCTCATAGCTGAAGTGACAGAGCTTCCCATGACTGGAGAGAAATGGTTTAAAACTACTGTCACTAAGAATGTTGAATTCGGGTCTTATTTGAAATCATAACACAGGGGTTTGATATGGAAGAAAGACATTCTTGTGTCTTTCCTTGAAGAGAAATGGAAATAGTTATTAAAATCCATAATGGTTTATGTAACTTGTGAAGGGTGATACAACAGAGTGATGATTTACCATTTTAAACTTATAAATCATTTGACTGGTAGAAACCCACTCAATCTGCCCTATTTTCTCCACATAATTTTATAAAAAATGGCTCATCAAGTCAAGGCCAAGCCTAAGCAAGTTGCAGGTAGATTATCCCACCATAGTCTGATCAAACTTTTGGTTTGTGAATTGTTGCAAAGAAGAGGCAAAGAGTGGAATTACTTCTTGTTCTGGAATGATTTCCAGACTGAGGTTCAACCAAAGGGTAAAAAGAGTCCTCATTCCAGAAGTCTTCCACTCCCAGAAGTGGAAAGAGGAGGAGGAGAGCTATCTCTCCAGCTCCAGTTAATCAACCCTCTCCTTCCTCTAAGCTTGACAAAACTAAGAAGAAATTAAATTTCAACAGTGAAAAAGAAAAGGCCAAAGAATCCCCAGTGAACAAAAACATTCTTAATCTTCCTTACACAGACTCGAAGGATGAAGAGCACTAGATTGAAACAAGGAACGAGGATTCAGTTACCACAGGATGTGAAAATTATGTGTTTGTGAATATATACACAACAAGTTATGAGGACCTCCCATCACCTACACCTCAAGAAGAACAAGAACCACAAATTGCAGATGCCTCATCTAACAAATGAGTGAAGCAGAGTAAATCAAAGGAAATCAAGAAGCTTAAGAAGAAGTTAGCCGAGCAAGAAGTGATAGAAAGGGTAATAAAAACCAGGTATGAAACCCTGTCAAAGAAATTTGCAGAAAGCAACTCATGCTTGGAAAGATTAGCCCATGAAAGCATAAACGAGAAGAAAAAGAAGGACAAGATTGTAAAAGACTACAACAGCTTCTGGAGAGTAGCTCAGGGCTTGAAGAAAAAGGTCAGGGCTTTGAGGAAACAAGCTATGTCTTAAAAACACCAGGCTCAGACACATGCTTCTCTTGAGACCCTATCAGAGGTGGTAGTTCAGTGCAATGAACCAGAGGCAACCAGTAACCCTACAATCTTTGAGCAAGATGCAGAAGCCTAAAAAGATCTGTCCTAAGGCATTTTTGAGCTAAGACAAGGGTATTTTTGAAATTTTGATAATCTCAGGTTTCGGTGGCTTAGGAGAACATATCAATTGTTCATTAGCCACCGAAAGCAGAGCTTTCGGTAGCTAATTGGCCCAAATTTTATCTACTCTAGCTACCGAAAGCACTGATAAGGCATAAAGTTAATGTTTTTGCACAGGTCCAAGTTTTCCTTGTCCAAAAGCCTCAGAAATGGTTCCAATCGATGGAAGATAATTAATGGCATCCTTATCGAGAGTTTGTTTTGGTTTTGGAGGTGATCTACAAGACAGAAAGGTAAAAAATGGTTATCTATTTTCAAGGATATAATGTTGTTTGACTATCAACAGGTGTCATGTTCGATTCCTCCCATATCACATGAGATCCAACAGCCTCAGAAGGCTCACTACACCTGCCAAAGAATCTGAAGAACATAAAGATCATTTGAGAATTTGAATTGACCTAGTTTATAGGATCTTTACCTACTTTCTTGGGCCAATTATTGATTTTTCTATTTTTGGCAAAATTCAATCCAGTAATCTAGGATCTTGAAACTGTTTGTAAAGGGATATAAAGCCCAAAACATTTGATGAACAACAGGTTCAATTTTGAGTTCTATAATCCACTATTACTGTGATAAAGACACTTTCTTTAATATATTAAACCAGCAAGCTTCTTTCATTGTTATTGTTAGATTATGTTTTCATTCCTTTTCTATGCCTATGAGTTGAAATCATTTCTTTGTCTATGTTTAATGGTCCTATGGTAACTGTCATCTTACCTTTGATTATTAAACAAGAATCATAAGCATCCTTTGCTAGTTTGTTGACCCATCATATATATTGTTTATGTATGTTCTGGTTAATTGATTGGTTTCTTACCCATTTGATCTACAAACCTATTTGATAATAGCTCTTGAAGGCCTTGTACTGCACGAATATAACTAGACTGTCTTGAAGATACAATCCAGTGATTTAGATATTCATCTTGATCCAAACCACACCCATTATTGAGAAAATAATTACAAAAAGGTTAAGTTACCAAGCATCTCTGAGATACAGCCTAGGAGAGTTTCCTGGAGTGATAACAGGTTCAATAAACATAATGGTACAAAAAATAAATACTATGGCATAGCCATTGGAAACAACATAAAGGAATTTTTAGTATAGTTCTCCTTTCTGGTGCATATCAACGAGGTATGAATGTTTCTTTTCTAGGCTTGTCTAATTGCATTTATGCATTAACTTCCATTCCAATCAATAGTTATTTGAAATATTATTTCGACTGTTGTGACCAGTTCAAATGCTTCCTTGGCCTATGTTGGTTTTGGGTGGACCTAAAACGACAACTTGTTTCCCTATTCCTCAAGTGAGGCAACACTCATCGAAAGATTCATGTGAATAGTGTAGTGTTTTGACTCGGTTGCAGTAGCAATGAGAGTGCTTTCAATGGGGTTGTGTGCCATATGATCTGCAACTACATGTGAGGTATGCCCATAAATGTTATCATCAATTCTTATGATATTTCTTATAAACAATATTATGGCCTACAACTAGATCTTCCCATTTCCATGCATATATTGCATTTAGATCCCCTAGAATATTTGCAGGATTAACAACTAGGCCAATCCTAAGTTCTGTGAAACCGATGACAATCATGTTCTTGATCTAAATCCTCTTGCATATGGAATTGTCGATGCTTATTCTTATTTAATTTTTGTACTTGTTTAATACAATTGAATGATGGCAGTGCATGGCAGTGGCAATGGAAAGGGAGGTGGCAATAGTAAGAGTGTCATCGATTGTAGTGAGGTGAGGAAGTGAACATGTAAGTCTGTTAAAGCACTTAGATTACAGTGTGTCCAAGAAGGGGGAAGTGTTTGTACTTGCAATGGCAAAGGTTGCAACACCATCCACCATCTTCATCTCCTTTGGGAAAGTGTCGTGAACACGTAATACAGTGTTGCATGTGGGTGCATATGGAAATGACCATTAAAGAGTTTGAAATTAGGCGGTGTTGTCTTCTCCAAAGGTGACAACAAATCGATTCACAAAACTCCACCTCAAAAGAGCTATTTAAGTTCTTACTTAATGCATCACAGTCCTTTACAAATTGCATTTAATAAAAAATGATTTTTGTCAGAACTCCGCAGTGGGCCCGACAATAACACTTCAATTCTTTGAACCAATAGTATTGCAAAGAAATATGCCTTTTAAAAATAATTAAAACATAAAATTCCAAAATAAATTAAAAACTTATGATAAAATGCAGATGTTTGAAATTCAAATGAAACTAATACAAGATCAAACTACGAACTCATCGCTATATTGCCATGACAGGAACTATAACAATACCAATTTACAAAAGAGAACATTGAAAAATAACATGCATATCTTAGCGACCAAAATGGTACAATTGATGCCACCCAACAATCCCAGTACCTACAAACAAGGAAGAAATATATGTCAACATAAATATAGAATCTTAACAGATTAATAAATATATAACTTTACAATATACAAAATAAGTTAAGGTACACTCACATTAGAATTTATTCCTCCTACATCTAAGAGTGGTTCTAAAGTTGCCAAGGGGATGTATATGTTTTCCCCATATCATAAATTTGTATATAGTTTCATTCGTAATTTGAACAATCAATATATTGTAAAATAAATATAACATCTTATATCATTTAAAAAATATGTTTTTAGCCATGGGGGCACCTTAAGGTAGTGGTTGAACGTGTGATTGCACCCAAAGATATTATATTAAATAATATCATGACCCGTGCACACATAAGTGAATCAAAGCCCACCCCCATGTCCTCCAAATTTTTAGTCCCCGAGGTGTAGGACAATCGATGATAGAGTGTGCTGTTAAAGTCACCAGTTCGAAACCTCTGGGTACAAAAAATCTAGCCATGTTAAGGGTTGGTGTGGCTTAGGCCGGGTGTGATCCTCGGGTGATTTTGACGGCTTAGATGCCCTTGAGTCGCAGTTTCTCAGCCACAAGCTAGTCTTGCAGGTCACAAACAAACTAGCAAAAAAAAACGAATATGTTTTTGGAATAAAACCTGATTAGGGGAAACAATGACTTAATCTTGCAATATTATGTCCACCCTCGAAGGCTACGTTTACTCACTTCATCATTATTTTGATAATGATATGGAAAATTGGAATGATTTGGATCCACTTGTTTCTACACGTGTGTTTCATTATTAGTCCAAATAGTATGCAATGGATTTGATTAATTTTACCAATTAAATAAGAACAAGAATGAGATTAGCTTACATCATCTTTTTTATGAAAGCATTATGAAGCCTTGCATAACACAAATCAAAAGGAACACCATTAAGGTTGAATTTTATTAGAGGTACTTGAGTAGTAGGTAGGTAGAGACAAATTTTATCGACATCCTCCCTAGCCACCAACATATTTGTAAAAGTGGATAAAGAAATATGTCTGCATACATTGATCATAATAACTGCATGTTATTAATTTGTTATTAATTATCTTAAATTAATAAAGTTGTGATTAGTTATATATAATTATATTTATTCATTTTTCCCACTTCCTTTTCTACTTGCATATGAGGGGTCAATACAAACTGTGTCTATATCATTGTCTAGGGATTTCATTGACATGTCCGGAGGTCATAGTGGTAACAATCATATAACATTTTGTGTCATTTAAGTACGTGCTTGACTAATTGTTAATTCCACGAGTAAAAAAAAAAAATACAATTACTTACATTTAATGTATACAATCCAAAAGTATATATTTTTACGCTAGTTTTTTTTTTCTATAATATCATTTTTGAGAATATATCTTCTTACAACTTCTATTATTCATTTCTCAACAATACTAAACCAGTCATAATAAATATACATTACTATGAAAAATTAGAGTGTTAAAACTAACCTGATTTAAAATTTGAATGCCTTTTTCCTTCCTATTTGTGTCTACTTTGATTTGAAACAACCTTTCATATTCCAGATACTAGTATAATAAAAAAACATTGGATAAGTAATGTAAACAAATTAATGTAATGTAAGAAGCAGTTGATAATGGAAGAGCTTACCTTTATGAGTGTCTTATTTCTTTCCTTGTAATTTTGAGTTGGAGGGGCTAAAGACAAGGGTGGAGAGAGACCACACGTTAGAGGTGGGAGCCACTCACCATTGATTTGTCTATTTGGCATGTGAGCCATTTCCATCGCTATTTCTGCCCCCTTTACAATACCATATGGCATTCAAATGATTATAGATATAGATATAGGTCTAGAGGCACGCCATGGGATGGAGCTCCTTCGTCCATTAAAATTATTAATACTAATTTAAACATGTTAAAATAATTTAAAAAGGAAATATATGGGAGCCGTATCTAGAATCTTTATGATTGAAGGCCTTCCTCTTTCTCTCTCGTTAATACGTTAATAAAATATTAACATTATTTTATTTTTCTGTGAAATATAGAAGTGTTTTTTTGTTATATATAGGTTTAATGGTTAAGAATATGCGTATCTTTCTTGAAGGTACAAGTTCAAATCCAAAGGGTCGTATACCTCTGTAGACTTTAGCAATCAAATCACTGCATGGAGGGGTTCCCTTGTCCCACAAACAAGGGGGTCTCATACACCAATTTGGTGTCTAGCTTGACCATGACCTTAAAAATAGATTATTATATATATTACTTTTATTAATATTGATAATTTGATAGAAAATAAAGTTAATTAGATATTCTATTCTATCACCACTCCCTAGTGTAACACTAAATCTAGATGTGAACTTGAAAGAAATCAATATGCTTTTTTTTAAAATATATTTTTATATTCATAAAAATATATTTATATCAAAGAGAATCTAGATGTGAACTTGAAAGAAATCAATATGCTTTTTTAAAAAAATATTTTTATATTCATAAAAATATATTTATATCAAAGAGAAAAAAACAAAAAACGTAAAGGTATATATAATGATATTTATATCTTCTTCCTTAAAAACAATTAGAATAGCAATAAAATTAGAATATGCTTAAATATTTAACACCTTGGCATCATTGATTGCCTATCAACTATGTACTTACTTCTTCTCTCTACATATTATGGAAGGAAACCAAGGAACTGACTTCTTTCTAAAAAACATACTTGCAACGAAGCTTCTAGAGAACAAACAAAGTTGAAATTCTTATACATTGTCAAATATAACAAAGGGAATCTTGAACTACAAATATGGAATCTCCCAATAGAACTACCCAACAATGCAATCTCCCCTAAAGAAAAGAAGCATCCCCTGACTAAACATGGTCCTATTAGGACTTGGAAAAATGGTAATCCCATAACAAATGTTTCACCATTTCCACCCAAAGACAAAAAGGGAAAAATCCATCTGAAAGGACACTCTTTGCCAACAAATACTTGGTGGGAAGGCCCTAATAAATCACCAACCAAGCAAACACTCTTAGCTTATAGGACACCTGCACCGACCACACACTATGAAATTTATTGAACTATCGACTCTCAACATCAAAAGACACTCATCTCACATTCAACATTGAACCTAGTTCAAGCCACTAATGTAAACTGGAGTACAATTTCCAAGAATTGTATTGAAGCAAAGAGTGTTCGTAACTCCAATACCAATTATGCGAAAAGGGGCTCAACATATCAATATTCATTTTAAATAACTCCGTGTGTGGAATGAGGCCAATAATCTCCAAAAGAGTGGGCCAATCAACAAGAGAAAGGGAATATTCACAAGCTAAAGATCACCAATCCTTCATAGAGTGAGTATTGACATCCCATAGGTCTCTCCAATAAAATATTCTCTTCTTGTTAAACCGTCACAACTAAAAATTAGGAAGATCCACAACATGCGTGTCATGCACCTTCCAAATCCAAATTGGTTTTCTAGCCAAATCCCACCCTACTCAACTACCCAATATCTACCACCGCACCAAATCGACCACTTTTCTCCATGTTTTCCATATGCTTCTAAAAATGAAAGAGCCCACAGTCTAAAAATTATGAGGAGTAGAGATGATTTCACATAGACCAAAAGCTCCCCCGACTCTACCCACATGTTGCACTGAAAGTAGTCTATGCCTCAATAAGACATGCCAAGGAGAGGACCACTCCAAACATTGAACCACCCATTTAGCTACCAAGATGTTTCCCTGCATCACCACATTGATCAACCCTAGACCTCCCTCACCCTTGGGCATGATACACACATCAAAAGGAACCATGGGCATGCCCTTAGCCCCACCATAATTGGCCCATAAGTATGGCCGCAATAGCTACTCCAACCTATGAAACTAAGCTCTATTATGAAGCCAATGGGACACATAATAGATATGACAAGCCTACAAAATCCTTCCCACCATAGTCGACTTGCCAAAAATTGGTAAGTCCTTGTATTTCCAAACAAGAAGATTATGTTGCAACCACTCTAGGTGACAAATTCCACTTGGAAACTGAAGAAAGGCCCACACAAAATGGAATGCTAAGATATATCATAATAACACCAATACAAACAAAATTCCATGTAGTAGGAATCCAAGTAGGGGTTTCTTTAATACCATCAACCAAAAATCGGTTTTATGGTCACTAACAATATCCATAAAGGCCACACATAACACATACACATAATCTTTAGCACCCATAACTAACCCTTGATTTTCCTTCACAGATAGAAGGGAATCATTCAAAAAATGGTTATTGACCATATTTAAGTTGTTGGGAAAAGAAACACCTCTTAGAAAACCTTACAAATGGACCAAATCCAATAGATAGCCAAGGGGATTAGTAGTCAATACATAAAGATAGTGCACCAAAGGGTTCCCTTGCCTCAGATACCTGTGAAGATGAATATGAGGAGAAAGAGAAATCTTCACTAACATAAAAATAGAGGCACAAGAAAATAGGTTATTGATCACCCCAACATAGCACAATTCAAAGCCCAAGTAGGTCAACATATCAGTGATGAAATACCAGTCAATCCGATCATAAGAGTTATCAAAGTCAATCTTACAAAAACAAACCTACTGATCTGTCTCCCTAGTCCATTCCATTGCCTCCCAAGCTAAAATCACTATATCCAAAATAAAGTTCCCTTGTACAAAACTTGTCTACCCTCTACAAACAATATTTAAGGCCACGTATCTCACCCTCAAATCCACCACCTTAGCCATTATCTTGTAGGAGACACTTAACAGAGTAATAGGATGCCACTTCCCTATAGTGTCTCTAAAAACATTCTTTAGAATCAAATTAATCAATTCCTGATTAGTATTCACCATAAAAAACCCTTTAAAAAGTTCCTCAGGGGTCATACAATAGAAGTCATCCCCTACTATATCCCACTTTTCCTTGTAGAAATCATAAGGTAGACCATCTATCCCAAGGGTTTTCCCATATTTCATTGAGAATAATGTTGGAAAAATATCATCCTATGTAAATTCCCTATCCAAATTGTCTCGATCAATGACTAACACCTTGTGTGTGACTACTCTATGGTAGGAATCCCTAGTAGCCAAAATATTGAATCCAACAAAGGGTAATATGAAAGAATAGACTAAAAATGATCACCAAACATACCTTGAATCTTAGTTGGATCATCCTCCATCGAACCATCAACTCTACCTAAACCAAGCACCCGATTAACCACTGCTTTCTTCTTTAGAAAATTAAAGAAGAACTTAAAGCCTTCACCCCCTCCTAAATCCACTACAACCAAGCTAGCCACCATTAGTATTGAATGATTATTAGTTAGTAGAGCCAAGCACCAATCCAATAATAGTTCGACCAAAGTGGGAGCAATAAGGCCCGAGTGCATAAGTAGTTTGGGATAGTGCACTAGTGACCGATCGAATCACATATTTCGTAACACAATGGATGGATATTAGCACATATACATGAACTTGAGCCAACCTAGAAATATACTCCTCTCTACACACTATCAACTCTAATTGAGTTATATCCTCTCGAAGAATGGTGTTATGAAGGTCCTCGTACAAGACAAAATGCACCTCCTCTAACTTTCACCTAGCTTCTTAGAGCTCCCATCTATGCTTAGTGTTAGAAAAACAGGACCGTGGAGCAATAAAATAAAACAAATGCGGAAACAAAACACAGAAGATACACAATACAACAGAGACACAGATTTACGTGGTTCACCCAGTGTGGGCTATGTCCACCAGAGAAATTTCCAGGTCCTTCCTTTATTATTATCCAACATATGAAGGGATACAACCTACAACAAACCCGCTGTAACTTCCTCTTCTTTCTCTCACAGTATCCTATCTCAGAATACAATATTCTCCATCAACCATAGCCACAATACATTTCCCTCATAAAATAGGGTTGCCTTCTAGGGAAAAAAACCCTAACATAATCTCTATTGTTAGATCTGCGACCTTATAATGAATGGTCCATTATTACAATGAAATTACAATAAACATTTACAAGGCAATTTTTCCTTCGGGGGCCCGCTTGCCCCCAAACCCCCCCTCTGCACTCCCTCGCGTGGAAGAGTGTACATACTTCTGGGGTGTAAATACTTCATGGGGTATAAACACGGCTGAAAGTAAAAGACCTCTGAATCAGGAAGATAATCAGGCTCCACAACCAACAATCTCCCACTTGAAGACTGATCTCAACAACTCCACCACTGCTGTATATGCTGGACTCTGAACCTTCTTGGACTTGGAAAATTTCTCATCTTCATCTTCATTCTGGAAGACCAACTGAAACTGAGCAGGAGCTCAGTTTCTCCCTGGTTACTCCCTTTGTTAACATGTCTGTAGGATTCTGGCTAGTGTGTATCTTTTCCAACTTCAAATTTCCATCTTCCAAGGCAGATTGTATGAAGTGGTACCTCAACTGTATATGCTTAGTCTTTGAATGGAAGGCTGAGTTCTTTGCAATATGAATGGCACTCTCACTGTCACAGTACAACCTGCTATTCTCTTGCTTCTTTCCCAATTCCTCCATAAACCTCTGTAACCAAATCATCTCTTTACTAGCTTTTGTAGCAGCAACATACTTTGCC
>JASDQU010011831.1:222583-240081 GCA_032191745.1 Picea mariana | reverse complement strand
ATGACTGCAATAACTACCCCAACCTCTGAAACTAAGCCCTATTATGAAGCCAATGGGACACATAATAGATATGACAATCCTACTAAATCCTTCCCACCATAGTTGAATTGCCAAAAATTGGTAAGTCCTTGTACTTCCAAACAAGAAGCTTATGTTGCAACCACTCTAGGTGACATATTCCACTTGGCAACTAAAGAAATCCCCACACCAAATGGAATGCTAATATACATCATAATAACACCAAGACAAACAAAATTCCATGTAGTAGGAATCCAAGTAGGGGGATCTTTAAGACGATCAACCAAAAATAGGTCTTATGGTCACTAACAATATCCATAAAGGCCACACATAACACATACAAACAATCTCTAGCACCCAAAAATAACCCTTTATTTTCCTTCACAGATAGAAGGGAATCATTCTCAAAATGGTTATTGACCATATTTAAACTGTTGGGAAAAGAAACACCTCTTAGAAAACCTTACAAATGGACCAAATCCAATAGATAGCCAAGGGGATTAGTAGTCAATACATAAAGATAGGGAACCAAAGGGTTCCCTTGCCTCATAGACCTGTGAAGATGAATATGAGGAGAAAGAGAATTCTTCACTAACTAAAAAATAGAGGCAGAAGAAAATAGGTTATTGATCATCCCCACATAGCACAATCCAAATCCCAAGTAGGTCAACATATCAGTGATGAAAGACCAATCAATATAATCATAAGCGTTATCAAAGTCAATCTTACGAAAACAAACCTACTGATCAATCTCCCTCGTCCATTCCATTGCCTCCCAAGATAAAATCATATCCAAAATAAAGTGCCCTTGTACAAAACTTGTCTACTCTCTACAAACAATATTTACGACCACATATCTCACCCTCAAAGCCACCACCTTAGCCATTATCTTGTAGGAGACACTTAACAGAGTAACATGATGCCACTTCCCTATAGTGTCTCTGAAAACATTCTTTAGAATCAACTTAATCAATTCTTGATTAGTATTCTCCATCAAACACCCTTTAAAAAGTTCCTCGGGGGCCATACAATAGAATTCATCACCCTACTATATCCCACTTTTCCTTGTATAACTCATAAGGTAGACCATCTCATCCTTTGTAAACTCCCTATCTAATTTGCCTCAATCAATGACTAAGAACTTGTGTGTAACTACTCTATGGTAGGAACCCCTAGTAGCCAAAATATTGAATCCAACAAAGGGTAATATGAAAAAATAGACTGAAAATGATCACCAAACATACCTTGAATCTTAGTTGGATAATCGTCCATCAAACCATCAACTCTACCTAAACCAAGCACCCAATTAACCACTGCTTTCTTCTTTAGAAAATTAAAGAAGAACTTAAAGCCTTCACCCCCCTCCTAAATCCACTAGAACCAAGCTAGCCAACAATAATCTTGAATTATTATTAGTTAGTAGAGCCAAGCACCAATCCAATAATAGTTTGACCAAAGTGGGAACAATANTCCACTAGAACCAAGCTAGCCAACAATAATCTTGAATTATTATTAGTTAGTAGAGCCAAGCACCAATCCAATAATAGTTCGACCAAAGTGGAAACAATAAGGCCCGAGTGCATAAGTAGTTTGGGATAGTGCACTAGTGACCGACCAACTCACCTATTTCGTAACACAATGGGTGGATAATAGCACATATACATGAACTTGAGCCACCCTATAAATATACTCCTCTCTACACACTATCAACTCTAACTGAGTTACATCCTCTCGAAGAATGGTGTTATGAAGGTCCTTGTACAAGAAGAAATGCACCTCCTCTAACTTTCACCTAGCTTCTTAGAACTCCCGTCTATGCTTATGAGATATCATATGGCCCCAACCCCACATGAACTTGATGTTTCTCCAAATAGAAGACTCACATCATAACAACCCACCTCTATGCCTACTAGGGTGAGTGACAAGGTTCCAAACTCGATGCACAAGTGCACTGAAATAAGGAGAATCCAAATGAGACATGTTCAACTTAAACAAGGTAGAGGGTTTTGAATCCACCACATGCCCCACTAAAACGAAATTCTAAATAGGAATATGTTATGAACTAATGGCATCAATCAACACATCAACTTGTCACATATGCACAAAAAAGAGAGATGTCATCTTATGAACCATACACCTGATCCAATATCTCATGTACTCTATCCTTCCCCTATCTGAAGTTGGACCAAGTGAACCAACCTCCATAATCAAAAATTTTCTTCCCATAGTTAGGGTTGAAGAGCTAAAGAATGTCCTTGCATATTGACCCGGCCTGTTTTCTAGAGATATTAACAATTGTTCCTACACTGCCACCCCAATAACCCTCCCATTTAACCATACTAAAATCTCCACCAATAATCCACTCTACATTAGACAAGGAAGATTCCATCCATTCCCAATTATGAAATCAAGCCAAACTAATGTTAGGTGCATAAATTGAACAAAGTCCTAGCAATATCTCCTAGATCAATAAAGTAATCCATATACATATGTTATATGGATCACAACCATGAGCTATAACAAAATTATGCGGGTACAAAGAAATGGCATGCACTACTCCCCCACTCGTTGAACATTGTTTGTATTCCATAATTGACCATTCCATAATAACTCATGCAATTTTGAAGCTCAAATCTAATAGGCTTGATCTCCTACAAGAAGATCACATCCAACTTTGCTTTTGAAGTACTCAATGAAAAAACTACTTATGTTCCATGATCGCCATCCCTATAACATTCTAAGAAAGAAGGGAGAGCTCCATTATAGGAAAAGAGGGTTGTCTAGCGTGTTATACTTATTTTTCAATGCTATAGTCCCCAAAGAAGATGTTCCCTTCTCATTAGAAAGGGAAATAGCTTCCTTGAAAGAATTCACCCACGGAGATAAATTCAATGCTCTATTGAGTTTTTCCAAAGGTACAAGTGATGAGACCCCCTTCCACTTGTTGGATTTACCTGCCATCATCATCAACCTCCATACACTGTGTTTGCTCACACATACCTATCGAAGATGCCAAAATAGTAATTTGACTCCTAGAGATATCAATAGGACCACCAAAGGCGGGATTTTGAGTAAGCTATAGAATAGGACCCCCTTCACTCATGGAAGGCCCCTAAACCACATCCCCACTAGATTCACACCAGAAGGTTGGGGTAGATGAGATGAAGACCCACCCTCCTTACCTTGAGGGCCACCCTTCGTGGCCACCTTTCTAGAACTAACTGAAGAACCAACCTTGCTCGAAAGGGTAGTCAAAGTTGCAGTCACTAAAGCCTGGGTGAATTTTCTAGGGGTTTCAGACGAAGATAATCATGGATGTGGTGATCTTGTGATTGACATGCCAAGCAAGCATTAGGAAGATTTAAATATCAAACATTCTATTACCAAACCCCATATACCATCATGATAGAAATAAACAAAGATAACTTCTTCATTAGAACTACTTCTACACAAACCCTCAGGCTGACTCGAAAAGAATTATGTCATCCATCTAGAATCAATATCTTGCTAAAATGATTAGATAACAGATATAAAAAAGGCTGTAAATTTGTTGGAAGATAATGGAACTCTAATAATATTGGATAATGTGCCTAACCCCAATCGTCCAGATTAAAATATCACCTCCATTATTGTACATTGGCCAAAGAAACAACAATGTTCCAAATACCATACTATAATACATGTCTAGCTACTACTTTCGTGTTGAATAGAAGGCAAACATTATCCCAAGCCCAAGTATGAATTCAAAGAAATCCATTTTTGCATCCCATTTCAACAAACACAACTTGTTAAATGTAGCTTCATATGACACATGGTTAGGAAATACAAAATCAGTTGCCAACACTCCAGGTTTTGTCTCCCTTCAAAATACTCCTTATTACTATCTAGAAAAAAAATTAAAATCCCCTTGATAAAAAAGAACAAAATCATGGGGTTCAAATATACCCCCCTCATTAACCTTAGACACCTAATCATAATCCACAACCTTTTCATTAGGCTCAACACCATTCCCAATCAAAATATCCTCATTGATATGAACACTATCTGCACTAGCTTCAATAAACTCGATCTCGTCCACAATGTTTGAAGCTGACATTTGATCCTTAGAAATTCCTCCTGTAGCTTGGGCTTCTTGAGTTTCTTCAACCATTTGAGTCTTTGAATATGAACTCAATCTAACAAACAATTCCATCTTTGAATCAACCAAGGATGACAAATTATTTCACAACAACAAATACAATTCTTCTTGTGATTTCAACTTTGAGTTTGCAACCCACTCAAACTTTGCATTCAATAAGTGAACAATACTTTTCAACATTCCATTTGTATCACTAGAATCCAAAGGAAAAAAATTCTAGAGGGGATTGATCCTTAGATTGGGTCCTCCTGGCATTCATCTATCCCTCATCATTACTAACATGCATCAACAATCTCTCTCTTGAGGCTTCGTAACCACTACGAGAGCTCACATCACCCCATTTAGACAATGGAATCCACCCATGACCAACAACCATTATCCATATGAAACCATACAAACTAACCCATGGGACTCCTACACAATTTCTCACGTGGTTGTATCAGTCATGCATGCACACTCTCTCTCACCTTCGCATGAACCTTGTTATCCCTTATCCTAGGGATAAGTGAGGAGATTATGTCTCGAGGCCCACAGGTCCTAGACATGGAGTACCGAGAGCCATATTGATTTGAGCCTGGCCCTAATGGCCCATCCTTCTTCTTCAATGCCTCCATTCTGTCAGCAACAATGACATCCATCCCATCGTCATGGTTTTGAAGTAGTAGTGGGTCTTGCTCCATGAGGTAATGAGTCCGGGTATCATGGTATGTGTCACTTTGATTCTCAAAACATATGAATATGTGCATTTAATTATCTTTTGCTTCATGATGTGTGCTTGGACTTTATGCCTTTTGACTTGTCCATACCTGGGGGTATGAAAGAATGCCCTAGCAAGTTGGTTCCCCTAGGAGCGAGTTTCCACTGGGTGGGTTCATGAAAGGTCATCATTCATTCCCACCATACTTATCATTTTTCATCATCTTCCCTCTCATCTATCCCCTGCATTGGGTTTGCCACGATAGTAAAGGGTTGTACCTTGCCTTGTGGGAAGAAAGTGCTAAAGGCCCAGAGGGTAAAAATAGCTGGCAAAAGATAAAATCCAAAAGATAAAACCTTGAGATGCTTCACCCATGGATCCCCGAGAAATCAATAAAAGGCTTCTCAACAAGAAAAATGGGGACCCATAAAAGGATAAAACTCAAGACCTAGTTGGTGGATAAGGGGTCTCATCACGAGCCAATTTATTAGGTCCATGGGCATGTAGGAGTATGACACTACTATTCATCTGGTCACCATGCCAGTGTAGTGTCTCTTGGTGGCATAGCCAAGAGAAAGGGGGTCTCATCATGATCCAACCTTCTCATCTTTGTGAAATGCTTGTGGGTAACGCTGTCACCACTCGTCACCATGCCAGGGCAGTGCCCCCCAACTATTCTCTTGAAAGAAAAAGAAATAAGATAAAAAATTAAAAAAGAATTGAATGGGCTAGGAAAAAATTGCATCCATGACAAGGTGCAACTCACCCTCTTTAGAGGCACCCATAGGTAAGACCTAAATTTCCATGTCATCACTGCACCCCTTTCCCAAACATCCCCCACACCATCTCATGTACTTACATGACCTAGATTGGTCTTCACCTGGAAACACACCACACCTAAGGAGAATTGACCCAATAGGATGTGCTGGAACCCTCTCCAAACCTGGCTTGTAGAATAACATAGCATCTTTGAGCACTTGTTTGGGAAAGGGGGGTTTTATGTACATGTTTGGGTAACTTGATTATTAGATGTGATTAACATTGCTATGATACCTGTGACTTATGAGCCCATGGAGGGCATACTTGTTGTTGCTGCAGGATCACGCCCGACGGACATGTACATATGGGTAGAGGATTAGCTTAGATCTCCATCAGGATAAAATCCCGCCAGATGGATGTTGAGACCCTAGCCAGGGGCAGACACATACCAAAGGCTTGCCCCAGAGAGAGAAGAGTATGTTCCACCAAAGACAACTTGGCAGGCCTAGACCCAGGGGGGTCTTGCCTTTCCCCTTGAATGTTTGCCTTGGAAGTCTCATGACGTCACCTCTGTGACCCTTGATGTCACCCAACATCAGATGGACATGATGGAGGCAGTTTTGTGCCAAGTGGCACGTGTGGCATGATCCAGAGGCCTTGGAAGGCCTAATGTTTTGCTCCTGGAGGCTAAAGTCTCACCTAGGAGGCCCAACGTCACCCTAGAAGGGCATGACGCCATCTCTTTTGCATGTTTTAGGGTTAATTTGTCAAATTTATGTGAAAAACTGGATATTTGATGTAACTGGCCATGTCAGCCTTTTTGACCTAATTTTGTAATTAAATGTCAATTGGATTGTATAAATAAGGGATTAATCCCTTGTAATTTCTTAATCTTTCTTTCACTCACACAAGTGAGGTTTGAAATTCGGCCTCTTTAAGGCTTATTGGCTGAAATTAAGTGGTGCACAACTCTCGGAGGAGGCTTGTCTTGGTGTATTTTGGCATTTTCTTGGTGGAAAGTCTTCAACTAGGGAATATTGATAGATTATTATTGATGAATGTAAGTGAAATTCTGCAATTCTTCTTTCTTTTGAATGGTTATAGTATCTTTACGTTGCATTTACTAAGATCATGAAATTGCTAGTATAAAACCCTAGGATATTAAGCACATGTTATTGTCCTTATCTCAATAGCTATCCACCTACTAGATTTTGTTAGAAAACCTATCCATTCAAGCATGTGCTAGAGCCCTACCATTGTAGCACTCAAACACCCTTGCTTCATTAAGCTTTTATTTATTTCAAACTTGAGCTAAAGAAGAAGGAAAACCACTAGGGCCTTGGGTTACCTACTTCCTAGTAGTCATTTTCCTTCTAGGGTTTGGTGATTGAGGCCTTGGGTGACCAACACCTCAACCATTCTCCCTCTTGTCTCTAGCTCACACATTATCATTTATTTCCTTCAAGATTGCTTCTGCAAAAAGTGACTCCATTAGCCCTAAAGTCACTGGTTATTACCTGATACTTGGTTGATTTATCAAAACAACCCCCAAACCATTTACCTCAAGCTATTTAATAACTATTCCTAACCCTAGATTAGACTAATTTACTAACATACTTGCTGCTGTTACAAAATTAAGCTACAACCATATATTGCAGCAGTAAAAGCTCCTAAAAGCAATTATTAAAGTTGATTTTTACATTGCCTTATTAGCTTCTTACAAGTGCTAGCACATTGCTATTATTAGGTTACCATTTTGGGTCATTTTGAAGCTTGTTTAAGGCATAAATTGTGAAGCTATAATCATATATACATTGCTGTTATAAATTTCTGTTTGCTTCATCTTATATCAACTTATTTCTTTTATTGAAAAGTACAAGGTTTTATGAAGCATTAACATCAATTGTTACTTGCAAAATAGTGTTTTCTTGTTGTATTGCTCTGGGCAGGTACACTTAAGCATATATTTTCTTCATATTATTAAACCTTTGGGACTTTCTGATCGGTGTGACTTGTGAGAGGGGACAACTTTTCTTGATACCTTTACCTTTGCCTTCTCAAACCCCCAGGTCACCAAGGACGTCTCCCCTGGGCTTTCAGCCCTAAAGAGAAATATGTGTCTTATTTAGGTGACAATGATAGGATAACCTCCTGTTATGCTAATTAACCATGGACTTGCCTTTGGATTTTGGGAATGTAAAAATTGTGCGTTAACATTTTGGCACTGTTGCCGGGGAACACTGAGTCAATTCTCCTCAATTACAACACTTTTTGGTAATCCTTTCCTCAAAAGATTTTACTTTCCAAATATTACCTGGTGACTCCACTGAGGGTGATCCCCTCATCCCTTTGATAATCTAAAAAAGGATTGTCTGGCGACTCCACAAATGAGGACCCATAGTGGACGTCAGTACACACTTTCTTCTCATGTAGTTCCTATTGCCCCTATAGATCCTCCTAAATGGTCTCACAAAGAAATTTTTGGTCCTTTGGACTTAGCTAACACCCAAGGAAGATTACATGCTCTCCCCAAAAAGGATGATTCTTGGATACCTAGATTCTCGGGAGAAGTAGGATCTTATGGCAACTCACATTGGAATAAGTTTTATGAGGGATATGAATTTCACGAATCAGGAGAAGAACACCCTGACACCTTCATGAGGCTCTTTTCAATCTCACTCATCGGAAGTGCCAGAGGCTAGAATAATGGTCTCCCGAATGGAAGCATCAAAACTCTTGAAGATTTGAAACAAACTTTCATGAAGAGTTGGGGTAAAGAAGAAATCTTGGCATCCTTTTATTCTCAATACCTGGAACTTTGTAAACATACCGACGAAGACATTAGGGAATTCAATGATAGGTTCAACACTCTCATTAGTAAACTTCCACCATATTTTCTCCCAAAGGGCCCTATCCTCCAGCATTACCTAAACTCCCTAAAAGGAACTCTGTAAATTACCCTTAAGGATCGATCACCTACAAGCCTAGAAAGGGCCCAAGAAGTTGCTTGCCAAATTGAGGAAAAATTTAGGTTCAACAATTCCATCCATTAGATTAACCTCTTCAATGATAATGACATCTGGGAACCAAATGATGAGAGCATGGTAGATCTAAAGCATAACCTCCCAAAGACCCTAGAGGTAGAATATTGTGCTTACCCTAGAAAATGGAGCACATATTTCTCAAACATGAAAGATGCTTCCTTGTTCTCTCAACAAAATGAGCCTCCTAAGAATTTGAAAATCCATCAAGATACTTTTAGAGACCCTGAGGTTGAAGACGTTGAAGACTCCCTGCCACAAATCGATGAGGAAGACAATTTTGAAGAAGAAACCCCTGTTGTCTACCAAGTTGGGAGCATGGAAACAAAATATGGGGAACCTGCACCTTTTTATGTTACTCTCCAAATCAACGATTTTCTTCTCCATCATTGTGTGTTTGACCCAGATACTCCTAGTAATATTATAACCGAAAGGGTCATGCACCAATTAGGCCTAAGCATATCACAACCAAACACACAAGGTGGCTTTGCACGAGGCATCATTAAGGACTTGAGTGTTGCTTTCCATACTTTCCCTGATGCCCCTTTCACTATTGATGTGTTAGTAATAGATTCTTTAAGAAACTAAGGAATCCTACTCTGTAAGGACCTAATAGAAAACTTGACCGAAAGATTCCAATGCCAAGGGTCCAAAGCTATCACACCTCACCCCGAAGAGAGATTATTTACCCTTCACAAAGAACACATCACATGATGCCTTATTGAGACCCATGAGGAACCTGATAATCAACTCCTTTGTGTAAACAATGGGATTGAAAGTTTGTATGTCCAAGGGAAAAATTCAGAGGATGAGTCTACCAAATCACCTAAAGGAATATGGACTTTGGAATTTGATATATCTCACTCGAGTTGTGGCTCGGGAGAAGGTATTGTCTTGACATCCCCATCCAAGGAGGCCTTCTATTACTCCTATAGACTTGAATATCACTGTACAAACAACGTTGTTGAATACAAAGATTTGATTATAGGCCTCAACTTGGCAATCGACAAAGGTGTCACACACCTGAAAGTTATAGGAGACTCAAACTCAATAGTATCACAAGTGTTACTAGACTTTGATACCAAGAATGAGATATTAAAAAGGTACCATGACTTTGCAAGATCCATTGCAAAATCCTTTAAGATGGTGTCAATCAAAGCAGTTCCCCGAGAAGAAAACTATGTAGCAGATGCCTTGGCTATCTCCGCATCCACCTTACAACCCTATGATGGTCCACTCCAAAACCTGTGCAAAATGGAAGTCTTGTTTAGACCATCGATCCATGATAACTTGGAACATTGACAAGTATTTGAAGATGATGACTAAATCCTTAGATTCATGGAAAATAGTAGAGAATTCACCGATTCAAAAGTAAAATTCTTAGTTGATTCCATGGACCTAGACGTGGTTAACCTACAAAATAACACTTTGCCTAAAGGATGTGTCCCTTTAGAACACCTCTTTGACAAAAGCGATGTTTACAAAGGAAAAAACCCCAAGAAACAAGCAGATGAAGCATTAGAGTTCAGCATCGACACAGAGATGGATCCAAGAATGGTCAAAATAGGGAAAGGTACTACTGAACATGAGAGAATTGAGATACTAGACCTCATAAGAGAATCCAAGGATACCTTAGCTTGGAATTATGATGAGCTAAAGGCTTATAGGGGAGATGTCATTCAACATGCTATACCTTTGATAGAAGGAGTCAAACCTTTCCGACAAAAGTTAATACATATTAACCCGAAGCTGACAAACAATATACAAAAGGAACTCCAAAAGATGGTCGATGCTAGTATCATAGATGCCATCAGGTATTCTTCATGGATGTCGAATCTGGTAGTCGTCCAAAAGAAATGTGGCGATATTCGCTTGTGTGCATATTTCTGAAACCTTAACCAACTATCCTTGAAAGAAAACCACCCCCTCCTAAATATGGAACATTTGTTACAAAGGGTTATAGGGGTAGGGATGATGTCCATGTTAGATGGATTTTCTGGATACAACCAAGTATTACTAAAAAGAGAAGACCAACTTAAAACTACATTTACCACACCATGGGGAACATTCATGTACTTAAGAATGCCTTTCGGCCTTATGAATGAGGGTGTGACCTTTCAAAGAGCAATGGAATTTTCTTTTAGGGATCTCATTCAAAAAATCATAGAAATTTACCAAGATGATCTCACAGTCGTATCAAAGGAAAGGAGAGACCACATATCACACCTCAGAATTGTTTTTGAAAGATGTAGAAAGTATGGTATCTCCTTAAACCCTAAGAAGTCTATTTTCGAGATAGATAAGGGGAAACTATTGGGACACATAACTTCGGAAGGGGGGATTTCTATAGACTTGGAAATGATCCAATCTATCAAGGATGTATGTCCCCCAGCTAACAAAAAATCTCTACAATCCTTTTTTGGAAAAATAAATTTCATTCGAAGATTTGTCCCAAACTTTGCCAAAAGAATAAAACCCATGAGCGCATTACTAAAAAAGGATATGGTTTTCAAGTGGGCTGATAAGGCCATTAAATCCTTTGAAGACATAAAAGATGCCATCTCCCAAGCCCCAGTTCTGGTTAGTCCTGACTATTCATGAGATTTCATAATATTCTCTTTTTCCTCCCATGACACCATTGCAGGTGTCTTGTTGCAGAAAGACGTTGATGACCATGAACACCCCATCGATTTCATGAGTAAAGTCCTTAGGGATTTAGAGCTGAACTATTCGATTACTAAGAAGAAAGCTTACACTTTGGTGAAATCCCTCAAGAACATTAGAAACTATGTGGGTTGCAATAAGATTAAGGCTTATGTCCCTTACCCAACAGTAAAAGATGTCTTATCACAACAAGATTGTATTGGTACTAGGGGTAAGTGGGTTTCAATTATCCAAGAGTATGATTTAGAGATAAAACCCACCAAGATTGTAAAGGGACAAGGTTTAGCCCAAATGATGACTGAAAGCAACCAAGAGGCCATACAGATAGGAGAAAGCAAACAAATAAACATGGCAGTTAGTGAGTTAGAACATGATGAATGGTACTCCGACATAATATACTACCTTAAGAATTTATCGTGCCCATACCATCTAGTAGACTAGAAAATAATGGCCTCGAGACTTAAAGCTATGAAAATCTGTTTGACTGAGAATGGCCTTGGTTGGAAAGACCCCGATGGAGTTATCCTTAGATGTGTGAACCAAGAAGAAGCTAATGAACTATTGAAAGAATTACACTCTAGACATTGTGGTGGACATTTCGCTACTCGTACCACCACACACAATATCTTAAGAGTTGGATATTATTGGCCAACATTGTTCGCTGATACTCACCGATATGTCCAATCATGTCAACCTTGCCAATAATTTAATGGTAAACCAAAACTCCTGCCATAACCTTTGAAACCTATGGTAGTAGAAGATCCTTTTCAACAATGGGGATTAGAATTTATTGGGGAGTTTAAAGATAATTCAAGTAATGGTTACTGATGGATTTTGACAACCACATATTATTTTACCAAGTGGGTGGAATCTATTCCCACAAAGAAAGCCACTGAGGAAGTAGTCATGAAATTTTTGGAGGAAAGAATCATAACGAGATTTGGGGTCCCATCCAAGATTACCACTGACAATGCCGAAGCCTTCAGTTCTCTTGTGTTAGCAAAATTTTGTTTCAAATATGGAATTGTTCTATCTCATTCCTCCAATTATTATCCACAAGGGAACGGGTTAGCAGAATCAAGCAATAAGAGCCTTATGAACATCATCAAGAAGGTTGTGGGAGAGAACACGAGGTCTTGGGACAAAAAAATTAAGTATGCCTTGGGGGAAGATCGAATAACAACAAATACCTCAACAGGAAAAACCCCGTTTGAACTAGTGTATGGGTTAGAGACCAAACTTCATGTAAATCTCCAAATCCCTATCCTCTGTTTTGCTCAACAGTACACCATTGATGGAGAGGAAATCCAAGGGTGAATTAACCAGTTAGTAGAGTTGGATGAATCTAGAAAGGTGACCCTAAGACAAATGGAAAGAAACCAAGAAAAGATCAAGAACACCTTCGATCACAAGGAAAAGAAGAGGGATTTTACTGAAGGAGATTTAGTGTTTTTATGGGACAAAAGAAGGGAGAAACCTGGTATGCACAAGAATTTGGATGGACCATGGACATGTCCCTACAAGATCACGAGTCCCGCAAGAACAAACTCTTTCAATTTGGGAACCTTGGAAGGAGAGGCTTTGAAGTTACCTGTGAACTCTATACACATCAAGTGTTCTTACCCGCCAACAACATGACAGGTAAGTGCAGGTAAGTAGGTAGGCATATTACATTCATTGTATATACCATCTGCATTTCATGCTAGAGTAGTTGTATTTCCATTTGTACATATGATTGTTTACTTGTATTCCATTGTATCATATATGAGTCAGGGGTGATATCACCACCCCAAATGATTGCTGATCAATCTTGTTGAGATCTAGTAGGTCATAGGTCATGCCAGATATGATGAGGTTCTCATGCGCTCTATGGTGAGCGCATGTCCCCAAGTTGGATCCATATGTTATCCCCTATCCTAGGGATAACTAAGGATATTATGTCTCGAGGGGCACAAGTCCTATACATGGAGTACCGAGAGCCATATTGATTTGAGCTTGGCCTTGGAGGGCCTATCCTTATTCTTTAACGCCTCCATTCTGTCAGCAACAACAACATCCATCCCATCTGTCTGGTTCTAAAGTAGCAGTGGGTCTTGCTCCATGAGGTAATGAGTCTGGGTATCATGGTATGTGTCACTCTGATTCTCAAAACATTTGAATATGTGCATTTAATTCTCTTTTTCTTCATGACATGTGCTTGGAATTTATTCCTTTTGACTTGTCCATACGTAGGGGGGATGACAAAATTCCCTAGCAAGTTGGTTCCCCTAGGAGTGAGTTGCCACTAGGTGGGTTCATGAAAGGTCATCATCCAGTCCCACCATACTTATCACTTTTCATCATCTTCCCTCTCATCTATCCCCTGCATTGGTTTGGGCATTGGGTTTTCCAAGCTAGTAAAGGGTTGTACCTTGCCTTGTAGGAAAAAGGGGATAAAGGCCTAGAGGGTAAAAGTAGCCGGCAAAAGACAAAATCCAAAAGATCAAACCTTGAGATGCTTCGCCCAGGGATCCCCGAGAAAGCAATAAAAGGCTTATCAACAACAAAAAGGGGAACCCATAAAAGGATAAAACTCAATACCTAGTTGGTATATAGGGGGTCTCATCATGAGCCAACCTATTAGGTCCATGACATGTAGCGGTATGACACTACTATTCATCTGCTCACCATTCCAGGGTAGTGGCTCTTGGTGGCATAACCAAGAGAAAGGGGGTCTCATCATGAACCAACCTTCTCATCTCTGTGAACTGCTTGTGGGTAATGCTATCACCAATAAAATAAAAAAGTAAAAAGGCATTGAATGGGATAGGAAACAATTGCATCCATGAAAAGGTGCAACTCACCCTCTTTAGAGGCACCCACAGGTAAGCCCTACATTTCTATGTCATCACTACACCCCTTGCCCAAACATCCCCCACACCATCTCATGTACTTACATGACCTAGATTGGTCTTCAACTAGAAACACCCCACACTTAAGGAGAATTGGCCCAATATGATGTCCCAGAACCCTCTTTAAACTTGGCTTGTAGAATATCATAATGTCTTTGAGCACTTGTCTGGGAAAGGGGGGTTTTATGCACATGTTTGGGTAACTTAATTATTAGATGTGATTGAGATTGCTATGATCCCTGTGACTTATGAGCCCATGGAGGGCGTACTTGTTGTTGCTGTAGGATCACGCCCGAAGGATAGGTACATATGGGGAGATGATTAGCTTGGACCTCCAAAGGGATAAAATCCCACCAGATGGATGCTGAAACCCCAACCAAGGGCATATATATACCAGAGGCTTTCATCCGAGAGAGAAGAGGACGTTCCACCAGAGACAACTTGGCAGGCCTGGACCTAGGGGGGTCTTGTCTTTCCCCTTGAATGTTCACCTTAGAAGGCCCACGATGTCACCTCTGTGACCCTTGACGTCACCCAATGTCAGATAGACATGATGGAGGCAATTGTGTGCCAAGTGGCATGCGTGGCATGATCCAGAGGCCTTGGAAGGCCTAATGTTTTGCTCCTGGAGGCCAACATCTCACATAGGAGATGCAAATTCACCCTAGAAGGGCATGACATCACCTCTTTTGCATGTTTTAGGGTTTAATTTGTCAAATTTATGTAAAAAACTGGATATTTGATATAACTGGCCATGTCGTCCTTTTTGACCTAATTTTGTAATTAAAGGTCATTTGGATTGTATAAATAAGGGATTAATTCCTTATATTTTTTCATCATTCTTTCACTAACACAAGTGAGGTCTGAACTTCAGCCTCTTTAAGGCTTATTGGCTGAAATTAAGTGGTGCACAACTCTTGGAAGAGGCTTGTCTTGGTGTATTTTGGCATTTTCTTGGTGGAAAGTCTTCAACTAGGGAATATTGCTAGATTATTCTTGGTGAATGTAAGTGAAATTCTGCAATTCTTCTTTCTTTTGAATGGTTATAGTATCTTTACTTTGCATTTATAAGATCATGAAATTGCTAGTATAAAACCCTAGGAGATTAAGCACATGTTATTGTCCTTATCTCATTAGCTATCCACCTACTAGATTTTGCTAGAAAACCTATCCATTGAAGCATGTGCTAGAGCCCTACCACTGTAACACTCTAACGCCCTTGCTTCATCAATCTTTTATTTATCTCAAACTTGAGCTAAAGAAGAAGGAAAACCGCTAGGGCCTAGGGCTACCTACTTCCTAGTAGCCGTTTTCCTTCTAGGTTTTGTTGATTGAGGCCTTGGGTTATCAACACCTCAACCATCCTCCCTCTTGTCTCTAGCTCACACATTATCATTTATTTCCTTCAAGATTTATGCTGCAAAAAGGGACTCCATTATCCCTAAAGACACTGGTTATTACCTCATACTTGGTTGATTGCTGAAAAGAACCCCCAAACCATTTACCTCAAGCTATTTACTAACTATTCCTAACCATAGATAGACTAATTTACCAACATACTTGCTGCTATTACAAAAGTAAGCTACAACCATATATTGCAGCAGTAAAAGTTCCTAAAATAAATTATTAAAGTTGATTTTTACATTGCCTTATTAGATTCTGACAAGTGCTAGCATATTGCTATTATTATGTTATCATTTAGGGTCATTTTGAAGCTTGTTTAAGGCATAAATTGTGAAGCTATCATCATATATACATTGCTGTTATAAATTTCTGTTTGCTTTATCTTATATCAACTTATTTCTTTTATTGAAAAGTCCAAGGTTTTATGAAGCACTAACATCTATTGTTACTTGCAAAATAGTGTTTTCTTGTTGTCTTGTTTTGGGAAGGTACACTCAAGCATATCTTTGCTTCATATTGTTAAACCTTTGGGACTTTCTGATTAGTGTGACTTGTGAGAGGGGACAAATTTTCTTGATACCTTTACCTTTGCCTTCTCAAACCCCCAGGTCACCGGGGACGTCTCCCCTGGGCTTTCATCCCTAAAGAGAAAGTGGTGTCTTATTTAGGTGACAATGATAGGACAACCTCCTGTTACACCAATTAACCATCCACTTGCCTTTGGCTTTTGGGAAAGTACAAATTGTGCGATAACACACCCTCAACTCTATACACATTAAACATAATCTAATTCTTTTTGGCAATATAAAATCTTCTAATTTCCCACGGATCTACCTTCTAATTGCTCAATTATGATGAAAAATGAAACAAATAAGAATTAATATGAAAATTCCACTTAGAAGATATCCTTCTACTTGAAAAGTATTGTTTAAAATTGTATATCATGAGCAAACATATTTGGAACCCATGTATGATCTAGAATGTCAAAGTGCATTAATAAATATTCAAAGTTCCTTTAATGAGTCTAAAAAAAACTAGTAATATCAAATATTATAAGTTCCCAATAATAAGTAAAAATGTCAATATTTAACTAAAAATCAAAAGAGGATTATAGAATTACGTAAAAGAGAACCTAAAACATGTTGGGCTAACATCATCCATAGAATATCTTAACAAACTTTATGTTTCCTGTGAGGACACCTAAACCAACGATCATTACACTAGGATGGTATAAAATCTAGCATTAAACATCTCACTATTGTAAAAGCTAAAGACATTAAATTAGGATACCAAGTTGAGATCTTAAAACATGAGATTCTGATCATGGTTCCTCATATCAAACATATTTTCAATCAAGTTTTCAAGCAAAGTTTTCCTAGAAAATGGATTGAAAGTTTAATTGTCACTATTTTCAAATCTAGAAACCAAAATGAACTAGTGAATTAAATGACACAACGAATTATCCGACTATCATGATTAGGCCCCTTTTCAAAATTCTTGTATGTAACCAAAATGGCTCCAATGTCTTCAGGTGTTCACATGGAACATAATCAATATCATTCAATGGCGCGAGGGCTCCTTTAATAAATGCCCGATGGGTTCGCCCAGCTCTTGGTTTATTTCGACCAACTTCAGCAAAATTATTTGGCTTGATTCTTGAAAGAAAATTTAGTCAATGAGTTGATGACAATAATAAAATGGAAAAGGAATGAACTAGGTTCAATAATCAACATACTACAACTAATCACCTTACCACCCTTAGAGTTATTGTTGAGGATTGTAGGGACAAAAAAGAATAGCTCATCTGTTGTTGTTTTTATTTTATAAAATCCTTTGACAATTTTCTTGGAGCCAATATATGGAAAGGACTTGAAGAAATATATATC
>JASDQU010011831.1:190649-206776 GCA_032191745.1 Picea mariana | reverse complement strand
TAAATTAGGATACCAAGTTGAGATCTTAAAACATGAGATTCTGATCATGGTTCCTCATATCAAACATATTTTCAATCAAGTTTTCAAGCAAAGTTTTCCTAGAAAATGGATTGAAAGTTTAATTGTCACTATTTTCAAATCTAGAAACCAAAATGAACTAGTGAATTAAATGACACAACGAATTATCCGACTATCATGATTAGGCCCCTTTTCAAAATTCTTGTATGTAACCAAAATGGCTCCAATGTCTTCAGGTGTTCACATGGAACATAATCAATATCATTCAATGGCGCGAGGGCTCCTTTAATAAATGCCCGATGGGTTCGCCCAGCTCTTGGTTTATTTCGACCAACTTCAGCAAAATTATTTGGCTTGATTCTTGAAAGAAAATTTAGTCAATGAGTTGATGACAATAATAAAATGGAAAAGGAATGAACTAGGTTCAATAATCAACATACTACAACTAATCACCTTACCACCCTTAGAGTTATTGTTGAGGATTGTAGGGACAAAAAAGAATAGCTCATCTGTTGTTGTTTTTATTTTATAAAATCCTTTGACAATTTTCTTGGAGCCAATATATGGAAAGGACTTGAAGAAATATATATCACTTGAGATCCATAGTCAGTGTGATTAGGCTCTATGAAAATATAATTTCTAAGATTAAATGTAATAATGGTGGCCAATGGGAATTAATTGTATTATTTTGTGTTAAACAAGGGTGTCCCCTTTCTCCTACCCCTTTTGCCATATATATCATAAAATCAAGAAATGTTTAGAAGAGAAGGGATGTATTGTTGTTAACTTGTTCAAACTCTTTCTCACACTTCTCTTATATGTTGATGATGTTGTTTTTCTTGAAAAAATTATTAATGACATTTACAAGCAACTCAAAGTTCTCCAACAATTCTATAAAAATTCCGAACTTACCATTAATATTGATTAAACCTAGAATACAATTATTAAATCTAATAAAATAATGTATCCTCCCATTTTATATGGTGATAGCACCCTAGAAGAGGTACAATCTTGCAAATACTTATACAATGTCAATTTCAATTGTCATTTGAATTGAAACCATAGTGTTAAGATAATTATTAGCTATTCAAAAGCTTATTATGGTCTTGAAAAAATTTAGAGATGCACAACTCTAGGAATAAGATAAGAAAAAAATCAACGCTTTAGTTATCCATGTCATTCTTTACGGATGTGAAGTTTGGCCTAGTAGTATCTCTCATGAAACTTGGAATAAAGTTGAGTAAATTCAAAAACATTTAATAACCTATAATTTTAAATGTAAATGCAATGCTTCATACCCCATTCTCTTGATTGAGGCTAGATGGAATTTCATGGAGGCTAAATCTACGATTAGATATTTAAATATAAACATAAATTTCTCAATTTGAAGTCAGGCTCCATGCTAATGCTTCTAGTATGAGAAGTAGCCATCACAAGCTCAAAAGAGGTTGGGGTATAGATTTTGAGGTTTAACTTAACTACTGTAACATAAAAGAAGATAATAAATTAATAATATCAACAATATTGAATATTACATCCATTTGTAATTTAAAGCTAAGATCTTGAACAACAATGAAATAATTAATGAGTGGAAGTTGAAATACCGCAAAGATTTAAAAAATCCTAATATGACTGATCAAAAATATTTTTCCAACATTATGAGCTTAAAGAACAAAATGAATATTGACACTGTTGGGACCAATTCTCATGGTATCCAAAGAAAAATGGGTCACTGGACTAACCCAAAAATATATTGGGATAAGCCGAATTGTAAAATTTGTGATACAAAAGAAGTTGAGGATGAACATCATTTCTTTTAACTTACCCCACCCTTAATAATATAAATTGCAACTTAACCCAATTGCATAACTTAATTACTCTTCAAAACCTTCTAGATTAAATAAAACATAATGATCTTCACACTTTCATTATGTTGTGTTCAAATATAAAAATGACATTTTAAATAATATTTACTTTGATTCCCTTTATTTGTCTCATAAACCATATTGGTATTAGAAGATGGTTCATATCGTCATGTATATCCTAAATATGAATAGCTCTTTACGTGTCATATCTTGTAGGTATTTTTCTTTTTGATTGTTATTTATGTGATGTTCTCAAATATTTTACTACAACTCCTTATACTTTTTGTATTATGATCATTACATTTAATAGTTGTATACAATATTTTGGGAGAAGATAAAAATTGCCAAAAAAAAATTCAAAAGGTTGTGTGGTATTTAAGTGAGTATATGAATAATGTTCATGGATTCCATATGTAATGTCACTCTTATAACTTGTGGTGATCATAGAGAATGCCACTTCTCTCTACATACAATCAACTCCTTCATAGCTTTGGATCATGTTCAACTATATGTATCCTTTTTATAGTGGGTTTAATGATTAAGAGCATGTATTTCCTCCTTTGAGATCACATGTTCAAATCCAAAGGGGTAGGGTATGTATACCTATGCAGACTTTAGTAGTTAAATCAATGCATGAAGGGGGTCCCTTATGCCACAAACAAAGAGATCTCATACGCCAATTTGGTGTCTCGCTTAACCATGACCTTAAAAATATATTATTATTATTATTATTATCATTATATTTCAACCCATTTTAAAAATTCAAATACCAGAAAAATATGCAAGATCATTTATATCCATTTTCATAATTAAATACATACTTTATATTTCAAATAAATTATACTGTTTAAATGTATATAACAAGACACTTCCATCTACTTACTCAAAAAAATATCTTGGATTATAATTATTTCCATATTATACTTATCAAAATCATGCAACCTCATTAAAAAAAAACACTCGAAAAAAAACATTTAACTTGAAATAAATATAACACTTAGTTTAACAATGGTACATGCTAATGCTTGCAAATACTTAACACTAAATTTATTAAACATTAAGGGGAAAAAAATTAGTCAACACAAATTTCTAGAATTTAAAAGATTTTACGTGAAGATGTTTCTGTGTTATTTATTAATATATATATTTTTATAGTTAATAATTAATATTATATATTAATTATTTTCATATATATAATTAAATTAGATTAAATAGTATTTAATTTATTTAAATAAAATTAATATATTATATTTAAAAATCCATTTAAACTCTAAATCTATTATTATTTATATTTTTTTTATAAAAAAATAAAAATATATTCCAATAAAATATTAAAAAAAAAAACTATGCTATCCTTCAAGTAAAACATATATTTTCTTTACACTAATCCATATAGAATGTGTGCCTTTAAATGATTGATTACTAGTTTATCTTTTGAAAGATGCAACCTAGCTTGACTAATTTAAAAAAATCATTACAAAGGTTAAAAAAAACTCATACTTGAAAGATCACATTCCCTTATTTCCCCTTTCACCTTTTTTTAGCTTGATTTTAGTTCAATTAAAAAAATCCATAGTTGAAGATCACACTTCCTTATTTTTAGGTATTACATGACACGTCTTAGCATTACATGATAAAGACAAACTAATAAACCATGACACGTCTTTGCATTACATGTTTTTTTAGAGGACATGAAACATATATTTTCTTTACATTAATCCATATAGAATGTGTGCTTTTAAATGATTAATTACTAGTTTATCTTTTGAAAGATGCAACATAGCTTGACTAATTTAAAAAAATCATTACAAAGGTTAAAAAAACTCATACTTGAAGATCACATTCCCTTATTTCACCTTTCTTTAGCTTGATTTTAGTTCACTTAAAAAAACTCATAGTTGAAGATCACACTTCCTTATTTTTAGGTATTACATGACACGTCTTAGCATTACATGATAAAGACAAACTAATAAACCATGACACGTCTTTGCATTACATGTTTTTCAGAGGACACGAGACGACATTCTTGAAAATACAATATGCTTCTTTGTAAATCAATACAAGCCAATGCTAATGCCAAGGTCGAATAAAATTCATAAGACAATTATACAATAAGAATAAGATAATGGAAGATGGATGCAAGGAAGCATTAGAACGTTTTGGAGGCAATGCAGGGGAGGCTCAGAACCTTTGAGGTTTGTTTGGATGAAACATGACACGTCTTTGCATTACATGTTTTTTAGAGGATATGAGACGACATTCTTGAAAATACAATATGCTTCTTTGTAAATCAATACAAGCCAATGCTAATGCCAAGGTCGAATAAAATTCATAAGACAATTATACAATAAGATAATGGAAGATGGATGCAAGGAAGCATTAGAGCATTTTGGAGGCAATGCAGGGGAGGCTCAGAACCTTTGAGGTTTGTTTGGATGAAACGTGACACGTCTTTGCATTACATGTTTTTTTAGAGGACATGAGACGACATTTTTGAAAATACAATATGCTTCTTTGTAAATCAATACAAGCCAATGCTAATGCCAAGGTCGAATAAAATTCATAAGACAATTATACAATAAGATAATGGAAGATGGATGCAAGGAAGCATTAGAGCCTTTTGGAGGCAATGTAGGGGAGGCTCAGAAACTTTGAGGTTTGTTTGGATGAAATAAGTATGAGAGCCGTTGAGAGCTAATTAAAATGCTGAGAGCTAATGAAATGCTCCCCACTAACCCAAAAAATAATATTCCCTTTGGCCATATTTGGAAGAATAAATTTTAGATGATTCCTAGAGGTAAGTTTTGCAAATACAACCATTTCTATCATTAATTTTGTAAATTGATAATTTTTTCTATTAAAAAATGTATCAAATAAAATAAGCAAAATAAATAAATAAAAATAAATTACTAGTGTAGTTAATGTAGTTCATGTTATAACCCTATGTTTCATAGGATCACCTGGTGATTATTATCCCTTCTTTTCATTACATTATGTTGTAAATAATATTTCTATTCTGCAAATGATTTACAAAAGAAAAGAAAAAGAAAAAGAAAGAAAAGAAAAAGAAAAAGAAAGGAAAAAAAGAAAAAAGAAATGAAAGAAAGAAAATACAAAAAAAATCAAAAGAGGGTATAAAAAATAGAAAAGAAAATGATAAAAACCCCATGGAATAATTTGGCTTGATTCATACAATCTAACCATGACCAAGCTCTTTCAATTTATGCAGATATGATAGTGAATAAGCTTGGCTAAACAATATAATCTTAGCCAAGTTAGATAGGTTAGTGAATAAGCTTGGCTAAACAGTCTAATCTTAGCCAAGTTAGATGCGTTAGTGAATAAGTTTGATCAAATAGTTTAAGCTTGGTCAAATGTCTTAGGTTAGAGTAATTTTTAACCCAACAGTTTAATTTGGGTTAAGGTGCTAGGTAATTAGATTAGGATATAGGTTAGAATGTCTTATTTCAATAAAATTGATGAAAGGTTGATTAAATGCCTTTGATTTGAGTTAAAATGGTGTAATTTTGACCCCTTGGTGACAAAATGAAGAAAGGGTAAGTTGAAAAAACCCACAAAATGATTTTATCCTAAGTTTGGTGGTGATATGACATTTTTGGCGCATTGTGTTAAAGGGCGCGCTGATCTCGACGATCGATCAACGCGCACTTAGATCAACGGTCGACAGAGAATATCGGATCTGCCAACCTTTCTGCCTTTAATGGTGGGGGGGGGTCTGAGTTGGTGGTATTCCCCGAATGGTCCCCTCATAACTTGTCACCTTTCTATTAACTCAAACCCCCCTCACTCCTTACCACTTACCGCCTACCCCCCCTCAGAGTAAACCACCAAACCACTCACCCATACCACCTCCGCACTTCGCCGCCACACTCCACACCATGCTTTCACATCACACTCCACTCACCTGTCACCCGTCACATCCCATCCACTTGTTGGCCATTCAAATCCTTCCACATCACATCCGATATGTCTGTTGGCCAATCAATGCAGTCGACCATTATCGTTACCCGACTGACTCACCATCTGCTCCATAACGAACACCCCTTTCAACCATTTAACACCATTCTTTCACCATTGTGCATTGTTCATCAATCCAAACTTAGTCGACACCATATTTTCTCATTCTCTAGACAACCACCGTCGATCTCACAGTCAACAAACCACCATTAAATCCTGGTAAACACAGTTAACACCCTTTTCGTTTGCAGGTATCCGTTTGACGATGGCGCCCAAATCCAAATCCTCTGAGACCGTAGAAAATCCTTTCCTCCATCCACCCATCGATCTGGATCATATCCCCATGGATGACAAAGATTATTTAATTGTAGAGCCGAAGTGTGAAATCGACTTCTTCGAATTACACTTCTGTCTCAAAGATGTTTTTCTAGACTAGAGCAACGAGATCGGGCTTCGGGAATCTAATTTACCACTGTATCTTTTTCCCCATACATATAATTTTCCCGAATTTGCCCTGAAATGCCAAGCCCACTACCTTCCCGACCAAAGGGCCATTGTCTCTTCGTATGGAGAAAATCTTTTCACCATTACCCCTCAAACGATAGATTAGATACTGCAGATCCCCAAAAACGATTATGTCTTCCCCTTCTCCATTGAAATCTTAACCGAGCTATACCAGAAATTGTCTTTCCTCCAGAGAGCTCATATTTTTGAACTTTTCCTGCCTGAAAACGCCTAGTTACCCAAAAATAATCCCCCATACCTTTCCTTCAATTTCTCAGTTAAAGGAAACCAAATCATTTCCTCCCTGTGTTTTCTACAAGGATACTATTCAGACAAGTGGGTAGATGAACCCATTCTAGGTTTTCTATCCAAATTCTCCATTGAAGAAAAGGCTACTACACAATTTGACTACATTCAGTTTCTAGCTGACAACATCCATGAACAACTCTTCAAGTTTTTCACAGAAGGTATGTTCCGGTATTCTTCAATACTAGTATACATGTTCCTATTTTTCCAAGCAAACAAATTCTCCTTCTCCCAGCAGAAGTTGGACCAAGATGGTAATCCTCAACCTGTGACCTCCTGGACTTCCATAGTAAGGAAGAATTCATCTGAGTTGAATTTCAATCAATTCATTGACCAATTCTACCATCCAGTCGTATGCATGCTCAGTGGAAGAACAAAACCAAGGATAAACGAGGAAATTCAGAGAATTCTACACTTGTCAAACCTAGCTAAAATAGGGGATTGGTACCTCTACCAGAATCATACAGAAATCAGAATCTACGAATGTGAATTACCCCCTTACAAGATGCCAAAGTATTTTCTTGTCAGGATATTCGCTCTGGAATATATCAGACATATGATAAATTTAGATGATATTCACTTTGTAGCTTTCAAGAAGAAACAACAACTCAGGATGAAAGGTTAGATAGGTTCTTTCATATGCAACAACAAAGTTGTAGGGGAAGAAGCCAACAAGATATTAAAGGAAATTAAGTTCAGTCAAAGTTTCCCATGGCACTATGACCCTTGTGGCATCATTTTAGAAACCAGGTTAAAGAACAAGATTTCTCCCTATGCTCATGTGCTTAAACCTGAAATTGAGAAATTCATGAACCAAACAAAGTGGGAGGAAAACACTCTGCTAGACACAGAGCAACAACCTTCATTTGCCAGCATTTCACAAACCAGTACTCCACAGGTACCAACAAAAAAGAGAGCTAGGAAATAAGTATCTCCCTCAGTCACAAAAGTCTCAACAGAAGACTTCCAAGTCTACAGGAAGAGGCCCAAGACTAGGCATACACATTACAGGTCTAGAGAAGAAGAAACTCAGTCCACCATAGTTATGGAGGGACCACACTCATCACTTTTCTCAGGCAACCAACAAATAATGTCCACTTCCTCATCCAAGAAATAAACAGAGGCCACATTGTCAACTAAATATTCACAAGAGTCTGCAGGACTCAACATCTTTGAGAAGTATAACTTGATCAAAAAGAAGAATGAAATGTTGACCAATAATACATATGCACAATTCTGGAAGCAGACATCAACATCGCAACATATGTTACTTTATTCCTTTGACACAAAAAAAGGAAGGATGCACATGGCATTCTTGCAGGCACATGTGCCTCACCCCAAGGCAATTTCTGATTACAAGAGGTCAACATTTGAGTTTGATATAAAAGAGGTGCATCCAACTGATCAGATGGATATGTATAGACAAACTGGTGAGAGGATTTTCTCCACCCTAGCCAATACCTCCACGATTGCTGCAAAGTTGTAGGTTTCTTTAAACAATGTCTAGTCTTATCTTAAGTTGGAGAAGATATCGTCCCTAGCAAAAGATAACAAGATTAAATCTTTGGAGGAGATGGCACTCAAGATTGGATATGATCCATCAAATGTTAAAGCAACTGAGGAGATACTAAAGAAGAAGAATGTTGACGTAGCATCCTTAAGGAAACAACTAAAAATCCCATCCACAAAAGACCCACAGACAAAGGAAATGGCTGAGACTGAAGGCCACAAGGAGGAAATGAAGAAATTAATCATGGAGCAGAATGCGCAAATTAAGGAGATGGAGGTCGAGATGGATAAGTTAGTTAAAGAAAAGGAACAAATTGTACCAATGGAAATCATACCATTGAATGCAGTTCCTCTCACAGGGACCAATACAACAACAACAACAACTACATTAGAGATTCCATCAACTATTCCAGTGACAGCTCTAGATGCATCAAAAAAGTTGGAAAAGTCGATGGAGGACATGAAATCAAAAGACTACGGGATGAGATTAATAACCTTCAGAAGCTGAAAGCTACGTTTCAGTCTAGTTACAACACAAAGATGCACAAATCACAGAGGCTCAAGCAAGAACTACAGAAGCTGCAGAAGGAGACAGTCATGGCCAAGACACTATCAGAGGCCAAGGAAAAGATTTGGATGGACATATGCCAATCAATGACAGAGATATGGCCCCTGATAGAGATTGTTTTTGAACAACATGAATTGGTGCAGAGAGCCATACAAGCCATTGACAAGATAAGGAAAGAATTGGGAGAAAATCGTATCGAGGCCACAAAGATCATCAAGTTCTTTAATTCCAAGACTAAAGAAGATTTGGAAGCACTGGAAATAGAGGATAGGACAGAAACAATCCTTGAGGTCAAGAAGGTTTTGACTAAGAAGGGACTGATGATGCAACTTGAGGAGAAAGCTCAGACAATGGATATTGGAGTGCAGAGGTTTTTCAGCAAGGTTGAATCACTACACAAGAATGGTCTTCCAAGTTTGATAGTGATCAATGATAAACTGATTACTCTGTTAGAATACAAAAAAAAGATCCTAGAAGTGGCAAAAGATGGCTCTAAGTTTGCAGGCATACAAGGGAGCATAACTAGCAAGGCTTTCTTGGAAACTCTACAGTTGGACTTGAGCATCCAACATGAGATAAAATACATCTTCATCACCAAGCCAACCTTTGCTAAGTACACATAGATGGATGAAACTTACAGAAAATTACTCAATGTCTCCATCCCAAGTCAAAAGAGATGGGAAGACCTATGTTCCTTGATCGAGTAGAGATGATGTGGGCATCCAAGTCAGCATGAGGAATAAAGTCAAGCTCGAGTGGATGAATCACCAACTACTTCCCCATAAATCAACATTTAGGATTTGGACAGATCACCAATAGTCCTATTATTTTGTAATATGTAATCTAGTTAGTTAGATTTTTCCTCCACCGTATCCTAGTCATTAATGACAAGATCAGATGTAATTTTTTTATAAATACTTATTACTTTGAAGTATTGAGGGTTGATTTTTGTGCCCAGGAAGCTATCATTGTAATCTTTTTGAGAAAATTGACTAGTAATAAAAAGACAGATTCACAGGATTCTTGCGTTTGGATGTTGGTGATGTTATCTTGCTTTGTTAATGTTTATCTTACTCTTTAATCATTTTGTTTTCTGTTTCTAATCATTTAAAGGGAGTTAATGAACAAAATTTGTCGCAGACACTCTGTTTCTAGTCTTTAGCGATCTGCATGTTATTCTTCTGATATTAATCAAAGAAATTCTTAATTGTTTGATTGAATATCTCACCTGTTCTATCTTTCCACCACACTTGACTCTAAAAGATCCAACATTCTCACTATCTCGCCCTATGAAGAAATCTTATAAAAATTTGTATGATATCTCAATCTTTAACACAGACCCCATAGCCCAATGGATGTATAAATGAAATATTTCAGCCAATTTTTATAAACAAAACAAACAAACCCAGATTTATTTTAACTAGCCTAATATCTAAAACCCAAACATATCTAAATCCTACAGAGAGATCCCTCTCTGAAACTAGCAGGGCTAGATCCCAGTTTCGAAGTGGTTTTGGTAAGTTACCTCTGTCAAATTTCTTCTACCCCCGACAACCTCTGGGAATTTATAGAGTGCTAACATAGTGGTGACCATACTGGGGAATTGAACAAACTTTCCATCCTTACGAATTCTTCTCCCTAGATAAAGAAAACCTTATTTCTGAACAAATCATAAAATCTAACTTACAAAGATAAATGTTCAGAGGTTGTTGAAGTTTGTATATATTAATCTAGATTCTTTAAAATATAAAGTTCTGTCTCCTAAAAGAATCCACACTAGATCTCACCTAGATCTAGAACCTGCAGCAACAGTGGACAATCCAGAAAAGTTGCTCAAAAAAAGAAACACTGTAGAAGGTCAAGGGAGTATCAGTCCTCTTCATAGGGCCACTTCTCTTCCAGAGAAGCTTGTCACAATCCAGTGCCTTGATTTTGACATACCTTTTGAGCAAAGCCTTTTCATATCCAAATCTAATAGCTTTGTGAGTGAAATAGTTCTAGATCAAACCATCCTCCAACCTAGAACCCCTGAAAGACTTTCTCCTAGAGCAGATTTTGATCAAAGGTTTTTCCAATAGTTTAAGAAGTTAGAAGATCTAGTTTCAAACCTTGATCACACTTTGTATAAATCCCACTTTCAACAGTCAATTGAAATTTCTTCCCTTACTATTGCTACAACTTCTCTCAAGCCTCAAGTAACTCGATCCATACATCCCAACCCTAAATCTTCTACATATTTTGTCACTTCTCCTCCAATCACACAAGTTGTTATTCAACCTAATCCACCAATGATGGCAACAAGATATGCTTCCTTGGTGTTAGCTGCTCCCTTACATGCCATGCCCTAGGACTATCAAACCAAACTTCCTCAGTTTGATGGTACGAGACCCCTTAATGCACAACAACATGTTGATAAAATGAATGATTACTTTGATTTGTAGGAAGTCGATGAGGCAAATGTCCAGATGATACTTTTTGCAAAAAGTTTAACTGGAGATGTCAAAAAATGGTTCAAAGCATTACGGGCTGCAAGCATTGTTGATATTTCTGCTTTTCACCGAAGTTTTCTCGATAGATGGGAGGTAAAGAAAAACCCTCTCCAAATTTTATCAGAATATGAAAATATCAAAAGGAATCAAGGGGAAACGATACAAGACTACTACATTCATTTCAATAATCTCTATAATGCAATTCCTGCTGATATCAATCCTCCTCAAGGCTTGGCCTTAATCAAGTTCCCTGATGGATTTGATGATGATATGTCATACCAACTGAGGGAAAGAAATTATGCCACCCTGGAAGATATGCAAAAAAGTGCAGTGAGTGTTGAAGCAAATCTATTAGCCAAAAGAGCTAGGCAAAGAACAAAAAGAAGAGTTACAATTAAAGAAGAGCCTTCCACTTCGACTTCAGATACCAAAATTGATTCTTTGGTGAGGAACATGGAGAGAATGATGGATAGATTGCAAATCAATGACAAAAATCCTCCTAGAGAAAATCAGCCTGCTCCTCAGATTCGAAATCCAAATTTCAGAAGGAACCCTCCCTAAATCAGACAGAGAGAGACCAGAGACCAAAGGGAACAAAGAGGGCCTAATCAGTAGATTAGGCCACCTCTTCAAGAAAACTATGCTGATGAAGGGGAAGAGATAATCGAGGAGTTGGATGATATTCACATAAACCTTATGGGGGTTAATGACAATGATTCCATTTTTCTCACTTAGAAAGAACATGTAATTTTTCTCCTTTCACAGACAGAGGTAAATGAGGAAGAGGAAGAATAAGAACAACAGGCCTTCGAAAATTCTATAATGGAAGTTCACAGACAATATAACTTGAGAAGCAAGAAGACTAATGACAATCCAACAAAGAAGGCTTTTGAAACCAAGAAAGTTGTTGAAGCTAATAAAACCTCAGATACTACTCCTAAGAAAGTCACAGAAAAGAAAAATTCAAAGACTCCTCCAAAAAGAGCTCCTGAATATTCACCAAGAACAACTCAAATCGAGGTTGCATCCACAAGTCAACCAAGTACTTATGCACAAAAGACTGTGACTGGTAAACCAAAATTGCAGAGCCAAAGCAAAACTTCAACCAATTTTAGCTTGGAAAGTGAACTGGCTAAACTAAAAATTCTTATTGCTTTGACATAACTAATGAATAAAAATGCTTACAAATCCCAGGTGATCAAATCATTAAACATAGAACCAGGGGTAGGTTCAGATACTGTGAATGTTGCTGATGATCAACCTGAACTGCTTTTTGGTCTTAAGGTTGAGAGACAAACTGATACTGGTTCTATTCCCCCTCTTTACATCAGTCTGAATATCCATGACAAGACATTACATAACACTCTGCTTGATTCTAGCGCTTCTCACAATCTTATGCCCAAATCTGTGATGGAGAAGTTGGGGCTTGATATCACCAATCCATACAAGGAGTTGTACTCTTTTGACTCTAGCAAAGTTAAATGCATAGGTCTGATTAAAGATTTGTGCATCACCTTAGCGCAAATCCCAACTAAAAGCATGGTTATGGATATCGTAGTTGCAGACATTCCTCCGAAATATGGTATGCTATTATCTCGATCATGGGGTGCCAAGCTAAAGGGTACTTTATAGTTAGATATGATTTATGCCACCATTCCTGTATTTGGCCAACAAAGAAGATTGTACAGAGAGACTCTGATGAAATATATGGTCAACAGTCAAGAAAAACCCCATAACTATCCTTTGTACTCTGTTCATTCTGACCTGGACTCCTTCATTCTATACAATGATGGTGACTTAGACAGTCAAATAGCACAATTAGAAGATAATGCATCTGGCTTGGAGGAAAGTAAAGCAACCCCTGAGGAAAGTAAAATGGTGACAACAAAAACTAATGAATTAGCAGAAAACTTCTGGAGTATGGATTTTGATGGAGCTGTTAGCAAAGAAGGAGCTGGAGCTAGAGTGTGGGCGCATAATCATAAAACAAGGTATTAAAAAAATCACTCATATAAATTAAATTTCCAGTGCACCAATAACATAACTGAGTATGAAGCATTGATGCTCAGCCTGAAGTTGTTGAAGAAACTTGTTGTGAAGAGGATTATGGTAAGGGGTGACTCTGAACTAATCATCAAACAAATTAAAGGTGAGTATGCTGCTAAACACCCTAGGCTCAAAGCTTATAGAAATGATGTTTTGGATTTTCTACAATGTTTCACTGAGATTGACTTGCAGGTTATTCCCAGAGGCCAGAACATACTTGCAAATGGATTGGCTACTTCTGCAGGCCCATGCAAAATACCGTTCCATCCAAATCGCCAATACATAGTAGAGGTGAAATGCAGGCCAACCGCCCCAAACAATATCAGGTACTGGCAAGTATTTGGCAACAATGAACAAATTGAAGATTTATTGCAGTCTAAAAATGATTTTGAATGTACAAATATTGATGTAGATAGCGATAAAGAAGATTTAAATAAATCAGACTTAGAAAATGATAGTGTAAATAAAGTAGATTCAGATGAAATAAATGAAAAAGATGAAGACTCAAATATTTTGCAATAGAAGAATAATGTTTTACCTAGAGGTTTGGTTCCTTTAGAAGAACTATTTGATTTCAACGATGTAGCAAAAAGGCCAAAGATTGAACCTAGTGGAAAGGAGGTTGAGGAATGTAATATAGGAACAAAGGAAAAACCCAAAATGATAAAACTATCTAAATCTTTACCCCTCGAGCAAAAACACAAATATATTGAACTGTTTAAGGAATTTGTAGATGTCTTTGGTTGGAGCTATGAGAATTTAAAGTCTTATGACACCAGTATCATACAACACAAAATCCCAATAAAAAAAGAATATAATCCTTTCAGGCAAAAACTTAGGAGAATCAATCCAAAGTTACTGCCCCTGATAGGAAAAGAGATTAAAAAGATGTATGATGTAAAAATAATAGTCCCCTTAAGATTTTCAAAATGGGTTTCCAATTTGGTTCCTACTAGAAAGAAGACTGGAGAAATCAGGCTTTGTATTGATTTCAGAAACCTCAACAAGGTTTCCCTCAAAGACAACTATCCTCTCCCTAAAATGGATCACATCTTACAAAAGGTAGTTGGATCTAGTAGGATCTCTTTGCTAGATGGTTTTTCTGGCTATAACCAAGTCCTTGTCCACCCAGATGACTAGGAGAAAACAACTTTCACCACACCCTGGGAAAATTTCATGTATGTGAAAATGCCCTTTGGTTTGATGAATGATGGTGCCACCTTCCAAATAGCAATGGACATTTCATTTGTGGATGATCTTAGTTGATTCATAGACATATACTTGGACGATGCTACTGTCTACTCAAAATCAGATGAGGAACATTTACAACACCTCAGACGAGTTTTTGAAAAGTGCAGAAAGTTTGGGATCTCATTAAATCCCAAGAAAACTCTTTTTGGTTTAGAAGAAGGAAAACTGCTAGGGCATATAATCTCTAAAAGTAAATATGGAATCAAGATAGACCCCAGCAGAATTGTGGCCATCCAAAAGTGAGACCATCCTAGGAACATTAAGGAATTGCAATCCTTCATAGGGAAAATATTTTTTTCTGAGAAGATTCATACCCAATCTGGCAGAACTCCTCAGAAATATTACAAATAAGCTTAAAAAAGATACCAAAATAAAGTGGAACACAGAAGCTAAACAGTCCTTTGAGCAGGTAAAACATGCACTTACACAAGCCCCTGTATTAATCAGTCCAGATTACACTAAGGATTTCTATTTATTCTCTTTTGCATCTAAACACACCATTTCAACAGTGTTATTGCAGAAAAAAAGTGAAGGGCATGAACAACCCATAGCCTTTTTCAGCATGTCATTGAGAGATGCTACACTGAACTACAATATAATGAAGAAACAAGCTTTTGCCCTGGTAAAATCAATTAAATATTTTAGACTTTACATTCTCCATTTTCATACTATTTCTTATGTTCCAAATGCAGTGGTGAAGGATATTCTGACTCAAGATAACCCTGATGGTAGGAGAGGGAAGTGGATTGCTGTGATTCTGGAATATGATAAAGAAATCAAACCAACTAAACTGATCAAGGGTTAGGGTTTGGCCAAATTAATGGCTGAATCCAATTTTCATGCTTTAGATATAAACTTTTTAGTTGCAGTTGATGAACAAAGGAGAGCATGTGGCTCCACATATCAAAGAGGTATTCTCAAATTCTCCATGGTACGCAGACCTCATCTTTGTCTTGCATAATTTACAAGCTCCTCTTGGTCTAACTAAGACTAAAGATATATTCTTAAAATTAAAAGCATTGAAATATTGCATTCTGGATGGAAATATTTACTGGAAAGATGCATGAGGTATTTTACTTAATTGTTTATTAAAAGATGAAGCTGACAAGGCATTGCAGAATTTCCATGAAGGAGATTGTGGCAGGCATCTAAGTTGGAAGACTATTGCTAACAAGATCCTTAGAGCTGGTTTTTACTGACCCACCTTGTTTGCAGATGTTCATAAAAAGGTAACCTCCTGCCACAAGTTCCAAGTCTTTGAAGGGAAAATGAAACTTTTTCCTTTACCCCTGAAACCTATTTCAGTTGAAGCTCCATTCCAACAATGGGGTTTGGACTTTATTGGTAAGATTCATCCACCCTCTTCAGGCCAACATAAGTGGATCCTCATAGCTACAAACTACTTCACAAAGTGGATTGAAGCTGCACCCTACATGCAAGCCACTGACTCTGTCATTATTAAATTCTTGGAAAATAATATTCTCTCTCATTTTGGATGTCCTAGGAAGATCATAACTGATAATGCAACAACTTTTAGATAAAAAAATCTAATAGAATTTTGCAGCAAGTACCAGATTACTTTGGGACACTCCA
>JASDQU010011831.1:165810-179822 GCA_032191745.1 Picea mariana | reverse complement strand
ATGTTTATGTGCTTCAACCTATTTTTAATAAAACACATATTATATAGTATATCCATGAACGCATTTATGTGAGCAAAAAATACATACAATAGAGTACGAAAGGGATTCATTATCCAGCAGGATGGTTGGCGGGCTGGCTACTCTGTTCCTTCTACCCTACATATTGAAAGATAATTTTAAATGTAAAGCATCCTACGATAGCTTCCATCAAGAGTAATTATCAACTTTGGTCAAAATTCTATTCCTCCATTGGTTCCCTGGAAAAAATCTTGTATAGGCTCAACCAGTATACTAGAAATCAAACAACAAGAAGGATGGACTGTAGAAACAAGCCGAGGACAACACCACTAGTATGCCGACCTTTCCCATGGAAGTTGAGCTCATAATTAAACCTGAGACCCGTGTCTCAACAAAATAAATCTACTGGGAATCAAACACAAGACCACTTGTGTTTCAACAAAAGTTTGATGGAAATTGAACCCAGGACCAATGCTTCAACAAATATATTGCAATGCAATTCAATGCGATATGCACAACCAGAAAATCCTTTTTAAAGGTCAGATAAGCACTCAATCAATATTAAAGGTACTAGATAGCATTAAAGGTCCTCAGTCATAATGCTGAGGTTTTGGCCAAGAAGGGTCCTTAGCTATGAACTAGAGCTCTAATGCAAGAGGGAATCATTGTTGTTGGATTTCGACTGTGGGATATAAGGCATTGTTGCCTTGGACATTGCCATGAATCGCCATTGATTAGTGATCGTGTTGCTGCTGGAAGCCTCAGAAAACAAAATATGTTCATCTATTTCTCCACCTTTCATCTCGTTCACATACTTAAAAAAATCCCAGGACTATAAATAGAATTACTTTAGGCCGTAGACACGGAGGAAATAATAGAAGATGCGTAAAAAAAATGTGTAAACGAAGGAATTAATTTACTACAGTTGCTACAGTAGGTTCTGTTATCTCCTCAAATAAATCAATTGAGATTTTTCATTTTAGGTGATAGGATGTCTTTTAAAAAGGTACTTTTTAATTTTTTTAAAAGCTCATTTCTCAAAGCTTTATGCATGTAATGAAGTTTAAATAAACGTTTGTTTAGTTTTTATTTGATCTAATTCAAATCTGAGGTTTCGGTGGCTTAGGAGAACATTTCGATTGTTCATTAGCCATCGAAAGCCTTAGCTTTCGGTAGCTTAAACAAAGGAATCCAGGGCTATTTTAGCCACCAAAATCGCAGAAGCGGGGAAAGAGTCAACACATCCTTTCACACATTTCAACCGTCGGGTTCGAAGTTTTATAATTGCAATAAACCGTCGGAAATATAGGAGAACGATCCGTTCACGGCCGAAAGCTGATCCTTGTGTGATATAAGTGAATCTTTTCAGATCGTTATATCATTAATCCATATGCTTACGTACCCTCCATCATTACAATTATCGACCATGACTGCTGCAAATCACCAACCGTTCTGTTGCATCCCTTGTAATCAGTGCCACTTTCTAAAGCTCGCCCCAGTTTTCTCATTTCTATCATAGCTGAGCCGACTCTCGCTAACTCTACACCGTGTAACTCTCCCCCGAAATCTGCTCCTTCGATCACAAGTGTGCGGAAACATTGTGGCAAATGAAGAAAGGAACGTCAACCCTAAGGAAAGAGCTCGACAACATCAGTTACTTGGAATCACACCCGGAGGTATGTCAAATGTTCAGGGATGCAGGGTGTTATAATTTTTGAAAAAAATTACATAGTTCTCATCAGCAGGTGGCAAAGGCATTTTCCCTCAATTTCGATGGAAATAAAGAAATCATAGGCTGGGATGAATTTGAGATAGATGAAGCCCTCATAGATGAAGTGACAGAGCTTCCCATGACTGGAGAGAAATGGTTTAAAACCACTGTCACTAAGAATGTTAAATTCATGTCTTATTTGAAACCAGAACACAGGGGTTTGATATGGAAGAAAGACATTCATGTGTCTTTCCTTGAAGAGAAATGGAAACAGTTATTAAAAGCCATAATGGTTTATGTAACTTGTGAAGGGCGATACAACAAAGTGATGAATTACCATTTTAAAATTATAAATCATTTGACTGGTAGAAACCCACTCAATCTGCCCTATTTTCTCCACATAATTTTATAAAAAATGGCTCATCAAGTCAAGGCCAAGCCTAATCAAGTTGCAGGTAGATTATCCCACCATAGTCTGATCAAACTTTTGGTTTGTGAGCTGTTGCAAAGAAGAGGCAAAGAGTGGAATTACTTCTTGTTCTGGAATGATTTCCAAACTGAGGTTCAACCAGAGGGTAAAAAGAGTCCTCATTCCAAGAAGTCTTCCACTCCCAGAAGTGGAAAGAGGAGGAGGAGAGCTATCTCTCCAGCTCCATTTAATCAACCCTCTCCTTCCTCTAAGCTTGACAAAAATAAGAAGAAATTAAATTTCAACAGTGAAAAATAAAAGGCCAAAGAATCCCCAGTGAACAAAAACATTCTTAATCTTCCTTACACAGACTTGGAGGATGAAGAGGACTAGATTGAAACAGGGAACGAGGATTCAGTTACCACAGGATGTGAAAATTCCATTTTTGTGGATATATACACAATAATTTATGAGGACATCCCATCACCTACACCTCAAGAAGAACAAGAACCACAAATTGCAAATGCCTCATCTAGCAAACGAGTGAAGCAGAGTAAATCAAAGGAAATCAAGAAGCTTAAGAAGAAGTTAGCCAAGCAAGAAGTGATAGAAAGGGTAATAAAAACCAGGTATGAAACCCTGTCAAAGAACTTTGCAGAAAGCAACTCATCCTTGGAAAGATTAGTCCATGAAAGCATAAAGGAGAAGAAAAAGAAGAACAAGATTGTAAAAGACTACAACAACTTATGGAGAGTAGATCAGGGCTTGAAGAAAAAGGTCAGGGCTTTGAGGAAACAAGCCATGTCTTAAAAACACCAGGCTCAGACACATGCTTCTCTTGAGACCCTAGCAGAGGTGGCAGTTCAGTGCAATGAACCAGAGGCAACCAGTAACCCTACAATATTTGAGCAAGACGCAGAAGCCTAAAAAGATATGTCCTAAGGCATTTTTGAGCTAAGACAAGGGTATTTTTGAAATTTTGATAATCTCAGGTTTCGATGGCTTAGGCAAACATATCGATTGTTAATTAACCATTGAAAGCAGAGATTTCGGTAGCTAATTGGCCCGAATTTTATCTACTCTAGCTACTGAAAGCACTGATAAGGCAAAAAGTTAATGTTTTTGCACAGGTCCAAGTTTTCCTTGTCCAAAAGCCTCAGAAATGGTTCCAATCGATGGAAGATAATTAATGGCATCCTTATCAAGAGTTTGTTTTGGTTTTGGAGGTGCTCTACAAGATAGAAAGGTAAAAAATGATTAGCTATTTTCAAGGATATAAGGTTGTTTGACTGTCAACAGGGGTCATGTTCGACTCCTCCCATATCACATGAGATCCAATAGCCTCGGAAGGCTCACTACACCTGCCAAAGAATCTGAAGAACATACAGATCATTTAAGAATTTGAATTGACCTAGTTTATAGGATCTTTACCTACTTTCTTGGGCTAGTTATTGATTTTTCTATTTTTGGCAAAATTCGATCCAATAATCTAGGATCTTGAAATTGTTTGTAAAGGGCTATAAAGCCCAAAAAATTTGATGAACAACATGTTCGATTTTGAGTTCTATAATCCACTGTTACTGTGATAAAGACACTTTCTTTAATATATTAAGCCCGCAAGCTTCTTTCATTGTTATTGTCAGATTCTCTTTTCATTCATTTTCTATGCCTATGAATTGAAATCATTTCTTTGTCTATGTTTAATGTTCCTATGGTAACTATCATCTTACCTTTGATTATTAAACAAGAATCATAAGCATCCTTTGCTAGTTTGTTGACCCATCATATATATTGTTTATGTATGTTCTGGTTAATTGATTGGTTTCTTACCCATTTGATCTACAAACCTATCTGATAATAGCTCTTGAAGGCCTTGTACTGCACGAATATAACTAGACTGTCTTGAAGATACAATCCAGTGATTTAGATACTCATCTTGATCCAAACCACACCCATTATTGAGAAAATAATTACAAAAAGGTTAAGTTACTAGGCCTCTCTGAGATATAGCCTAGGAGAGTTTCCTGGAGTGATAACAGGTTCAATAAACATAATGGTACAAAAAACTAAATACTATGACATAGCCATTGCAAACAACATAAAGGAATTTTTAGTATAGTTCTCCTTTCTGGTGCATATCAACGAGGTATGAATGTTTCTTTTCTAGGCCTGTCTAATTGCATTTATGCATTAACTTCCATTCCAATCAATAGTTATTTGAAATATTATTTCGATTGTTGTGACCAATTCAAATGCTTCCTTGGCCTATGTTGGTTTTGGGTGGACCTGAAACGACAACTTGTTTCCCTATTCCTCAACTTGTTTCGGTGCTAGTTTATCCCTTTTTAGAGACGACTAGACTATCTTCAAAAAAGGTACCCTAGTGGAGTCTTCTTTTATGTTTTTTCAGACTCTCTAAAAATGAAAAACCACATCAAGCTTACCTTCTCTGGGCTCGTGAAAAATACATTGAAGGGGGTTTCATCGTGTCTTGCTAATCATAGTTGCATCTTTGCGTCATTGGCCTAATGTCAGCTCCATGTTTCTCTCAACTGAACCTTTGAAGCATGCCTTATACACAAGCCTTGTAGCACTTTTCCTCTGCGATATGACACCTTGACCCATGGAGGAATTTTCCCGAGTGTCCTTTTTCTGCACATGTCTCCTTGCTATGAGCATTAGTACGTTCCTTGTGCTTGGAACTAGTATGCTTGTGACGCTCATTCCTCAATTGTAATGTAGCATTATTTTATTCTTTTTCAAGATCTTTCAAAATATTGAAAAAGACAAAAAAATCAAACATACCCCAAAAAGAGGATGGGAAAAGTATTTTCTTTTTATGGCAGCACAATGAGTTGCCCTTGGCAAAAGAACATCCTTTCATTTTTCGTCAAGCATTGGGATTAAATATGACCTTAGGAAGTTGTTCTCGCTACAGAGAGTTGTGTCCTCCTCCGTTTGGTTATTCTTCCAAACACATAGAGAGTTTGTGTTGCCTCCTGCATCGTGAACTTATGTCAATGTCATGCTGCCTGAGTATGATTATCTATCGTGCTATTGTCCAAGGGAATTTTTTTACTCAGCTTGAGTCGTCCCTTCTGTAGTTTGTCTTTTGACCTTATGCTCGATCATCCCAAAAGTCCAATCAAGTCCTTGTTCAAAATCAATGAAGATATTTGCCTGATCATCAAGATCTTCTTGTCTATTCACGATGAGCCGTCAAAGACCTCTGGGTAGTGAAGTCATACACTCACATTACACTCCTACCCGAGTTGTGAAGATTTTGAAGTTTTTTCTTGAGCTCTGAAGGCCTCATCTCTAGCCATTAGGCGTCATTGGCTTCTTGAAGATGTATACTATACATGTATATCTTTGATTTTGAGATGTAGATCCATTGTGTATTTCTCGTGGATACACTTTATATAGTTATATGACATGGATGTACAGTGTAATTGATTGGAAACCATGATTTATTTCATCCCAAGGATGGGTATGCCTGCCTCGGTGAGACAATTATTATTTTTGTAGATGGCACCTCCTAAACTCTGGTCCCGGGCTCACTCGCTTCATACGTTGGTGAAGATTTGTAACGTATTTCGGCCATCAGATGCTCTTCTGACCTCACACATTAGGGGGCATCTGTTATAACCCTAAATTTCACCATACATGCATACCTAGCATCAGGCCATCTTACTTTCTATTTTTGCCAAGCCATCACTGAGCAAATCTTCTTAAAAACATTATTTTTGAAGATGTACATGCCCTGCACCATTACTGCTCGTGTATGTACACTAGAAACACCATTAATGCCCACGTACGTACACTAGCTGCACCATTACAACCCACGTATTCCCACAAAAGTTGCAAAAATTAAAAAGTTGCAAGGAATTCGTTGACATTACGGGCTATTGGGTAGTTTCCCAACTGTCCCACCTCCTATAGCCTGTCACCGAACTGAATAACCATCCTTTTGTCATATAAAAGGAGGTTTTTGGGTCTCATTCATAAGATAAGCATAATAACATTGAAACTCTGCCCATTTCACATCCCCTCCTTGCCCCAAGAATTTGCAACCACCTTGTGAGTTTTGTGCTAGAATTGCCCATTCTTGCCCTTTTCCTCCATCATAAGCCCATACCATTTCCTTAGAAGAAGTTTGAGAGGAGAAATATGCGTGGAATCGTAGTTGGAGCTTAGTGAAGAGGATCCCGGACCAGGTTCGAGGAGAAGTCGTCGATCTCATTGTAAGTAAACTTTGTGATTCTAATAAAAGGAGTACTTTTTCTATCCCGCCATATGATGTGTTCAATCTTTATGTTTGATTCATGTTTTATTATGACATCTAACCCACTAATTCATATATGAGATGCATGTTTGTAGTTTCTTGTTTGTCTTTTTGTGAATGCAGGTCAGCCTTGGGAGGAGACTTATAGTCGAGGAGCAATCGAACACGAAAGGATCGACGTTGGACGCAGAGTTTAAGGTAGAGTTATCAGATCCTTTTACTTTGTATTTGTTGTATGAATGTGGGGTATAGTCGGGTTAGTTATAAAAATTAGGAGACTTTTAGATGGTTATATATGCCTACATGTTGAACCCTAGTGTAGTCCATAGGGGGGTTTTCCCGCTATAGCAGTTTTCAAGCAAAATTTTCCTAGATAATGGATTGAAAGTTTAATTGTCACTATTTCCAAATCTATAAACCAAAATGAACTAGTGAATTAAATGACACAACAAATTATCCGACTATCATGATTAGACCCCTTTTCGAAATGCTTGTATGTAACCAAAATGGCTCCAATGTCTTCAGGTGTTCACATGAAACATAATCAATATTGTTCAGTGGCTCGAGGGGGTCCTTTAATAAATGCCTGATGGGTTCACCCAACTCTTGGTTTATTTCGACCGACTTCAACAAAATTATTTGGCTTGATTCTTGAAAGAAAAATTATTCAATGACTTGATGGCAATAATAAAATGGAAAATGAATGAACTAGGTTCAAGAATCAACATACTACAACTAATCACCTTACCATCCTTAGAGTTATTGTTGAGGATTGTAGGGACAAAAAAAAATAACTCATTTGTTGTTCTTTTTATTTTATAAAATCCTTTGACAATTTTCTTGGAGCCAATATATGGAAGGACTTGAAGAAATATATATCCCTTGAGCTCCATAGTCAGTGTGATTAGGCTCTATGAAAATATGATTTCTAAGATTAAATGTAATAATAGTGGCCAATGAGAATTAATTGTATTATTTTGTGTTAAACAAGGGTGTCCCCTTTCTCCGACCCCTTTTGCCATGTATATCATAAAATCAAGAAATGTTTAGAAGAGAAGGGATGTATTGTTGTTAACTTGTTCAAACTCTTTCTCACCATTCTCTTATATGTTGATGATGTTGTTTTTCTTGCAAAAATTATTAATGACATTTACAAGCAACTCAAAGTTCTCCAACAATTCTATAAAAATTATGAACTTACCATTAATATTGATAAAACTAAGAATACAATTATTAAATCTAATAAAATAATGTATTCTCCCATTTTATATGGTGATAGCACCCTAGAAGAGGTACAATCTTGCAAATACTTATACAATGTCAATTTCAATTGTCATTTGAATTGAAACCATAATGTTAAGAGAATTATTGGCTATTCAAAAGCTTATTATGGTCTTGAAAAAAATGTAGAGATGCACAACTCTAGGAACGGGATAAGAAAAAAATCAATGCTTTAGTTATCCATGTCATTCTTTACAGGTGTGAAGTTTGACCGAGTAGTATCTCTCATGAAACTTGGAATAAAGTTGAGTAAATTCAAAAACATTTAATAACCTATAATTTTAAATGTAAATGCAATGCTTTTTACCCCATTCTCTTGATTGAGGCTAGATGGACTTTCATGGAGGCTAAATCTATGATTAAATATTTTAATATAAACATAAATTTCTCAATTTGAGGTCAGGCTCCATGCTAATGCTTCTAGTATGAGCAATAGCCATCATAAACTCAAAAGAGGTTGGGGTATAGATTTTGAGGTTTAACTTAACTATTGTAACATAAAAGAAGATAATAAATTAATAATATCAACAATATTGAATATTACATCCCTTTGTAATTTAAAGCTAAGATTTGAACAACAATGAAATAATTAATAAGTGGAAGTTGAAATACCGCAAAGATTTTAAAAATCATAAAATGACTGATCACAAATATTTTTCCAACATTATGAGCTTAAATAACAAAATGAATATTGACACAGTTGGGACCAATTCTCATGGTATCCAAAGTGAAATGGGTCACTGGACTAACCCAAAAATATCTTGAGATAAGCGAAATTGTAAAATTTGTGATATAAAAGAAGTTGAGGATGAACATCATTTCTTTTAACTTACCCCACCCTTAATAATATAAATTGCAGCTTAACCCAATTACATAACTTAATTACTCTTCAAAACCTCCTAGATTAAACAAAACATAATAATCTTCACACTTTCATTATGTTGTGTTCAAATATAAAAATGACATTTTAAATAATATTTACTTTGATTCCTTTTATTTGTCTCATAAACCATATTGGTATTAGAAGATGGTTCAAATCGTCATGTATATCTTAAATATGAATAACTATTTAGGTGTCATATCTTGTAGGTATTTTCCTTTTTGATTGTTATTTATGTGATGTTCTCAGATATTTTACTACAACTCCTTATACTTGTATTATAATCATTACATTTAATTGTTGTATACAATATTTTGGGAGAAGATAAAAATTGTCAAAAAAAAAATTCAAAAGGTTGTGTGGTATTTAAGTGACGATATGAATAATGTTCTTGGACTCCATATGTAATGTCACTTTTATAACTTGTGGTGATCATAGAGGATGTCACTTCTCTCTACATACAACCAACTCCTACACAACTTTGGATCATGTTCAACTATATGTATCATTTGCATAGTGGGCCTAATGGCTAAGATCATGTATTTCCTCCTTGGAGGTCACATGTTCAAATCCAAGGGGGGTAGGTTATGTATACCTCTGTAGCGTATGTCCCTTATTGTTATAACCCTAAATTGCACCACACATGCTTACCTGGCATTAGGCCAACTCATATCCCTTCCTTGCCAAAGCCATGCTGAATAAACTCTTAAAAATCCTCTTAAAACAAGTGACACGCGCCCTAAACCACTACTGCACACGTTGGAACGCTGGCAGGCCTACTACTGCATGCGTTGGAACACTGGCTGGCCTACTGCAGCCCGCGTTTACCTAACAAAGCACAAAAACAGGAAAGTTGCCGACGGGACAAAAAGCTATGGGTCAGTTAACTGGAACTCCCGGCCATGCATGGCCAAGAGTTCATCCAAAACCCTAGCTTCTTCTAGCCTATAAAAGAAGGGGTAGGGATACTATTTGGAGGAGGAAAATTATAGCAAAGAAACTCTGCCCAATTGCCGAATCCATTTGTCCCAACCCTTTAGCCTTTCCTCAAGCCTAAGGAGAATTCAAGCAAAGCAGTTGGAGGACAAAGAAGAGGAGGAGCCCAGGATCAGGATCGAGGAACGGTGGCCGGTCTCTATTATTATTGTAAGTTGATTCATCTTGAGATTAATAAAAGAATACTTTTTTCCGTCCCAATGCATGAGTTTTGTATGATTTATTCGATTTATGCTTAATCTCTAACCCTCAAGTAGAAAAATAGCATGCATGTGCAGTGTTTTGTCTTGATTGCAGGATCGTCTTTGGAAGCAGCAGCGCAAGAAAGTGGACAAAGCGCAACGGAGGATCTACACCAAACATCAGTAAAAAGGTTAGTAGGTTCTTTCCATGTTTGCTTGTGAAAAAGGGGTTTGAGTTTTGGGGTGATAGGTTAAAAGTGATTTCTTTAGGGTCATGATCTGCATGCAAGTTTAGCCCTAGCTTGCTAGTCCATAGGGTATTCTTTCCCAACAACAGAATTTGCGACTCCACTGGGGAAAGATACTCTTAGGGTTTCCGGATTTGAGTGAGGTTTTTGGGTAGTTTAAAAGAATAGATTTTCTATTTCTTTGTTTGTTTGTTTTCTGTTAGGTCAGAGCTAGCAGGGAACCTGGTTCTTAATACCAGTTTTTCCTTGACTGTTGCTTGACATTTATTATCGAGACACACAGAGGTACATGTGGCCTGCAGAAGGCCTGCATGCATGTAACCCGTGCCCTAACCTTCTACAGCCTGCATTTGAACGCCTGCTGTAGTGGTTTCAGTAACGTGTAGGGCTCAGAGAGATTAAGAGGCAGTCTCCTCTTCCCTGTCAGAATTTTACATTCTCAGGGGGATTTCTGGATCTTGTCTGGCTCTTGCTGGTTTACAGTTTTGTCTCAATCTATTTTGTTGCGTTTGTTATTTTTGCAATTATTTTTCTTTTCTGTTAAGAAGAAGCATCCAAGCCTTTAAGAGACCCTGGTTGTTAATACCAGAGGCCTTTTCAGGTCTGGGCTGCCTGTGTTTTGTTTTGTCTTATCATTTATATAGACCCATGACTTGTGCAAGTTCTGCCCATGGGTACCCGCGCGCTGTTATAGCTCAGCACGCATTTGCACGCGTGTTGTTTCAGTGACAGTCACGGGCTTGACTGGTTGCTTTTCAGCCTGGGTGGGGCAGTCATTCCCTCCTGTGGTGAGAAGTGTTCCTCTCAGAGGGTTTGAGTCTAGGGCTGCACAGTCAGTAGGTTAGGGCCTCTCATCCTTAGCCTGGTTTTTTCTTAGTTGATTGTTGATTAAAAAGAAAAAGAAAAAAAAAAGATTTTGTTTTATGGTTTTTAGACAAGCGTAAGAGTCGGTGCTTTCTTGATTGCCACTATGCGTCTTTGCTCTGGTTCTTTGCGATCTGCGCTTTAAGACAAAATTTTAGTTTGTTTTCTTGGTTTTATGCTTGTCGGCATTTTCCCTTTGTTGCTTCATTTAGCACTTAAATAAAAATAAATAAAAAAAATTCTCTTGTTCATTTGCTTCCTTATTTGAAGATTGTGTTGTTGCATCAATAGCTAGGAAGAAGTCTTTTTTTCATAAGTTTTTTCAGTGCATTTAGGAGCATAAGTAGCTCGGAGATTGAGCGAAATTCCTTTATGTTTGCTGCATGAAATCTTAGAAAAGTTGAAAAGAAAAGAAGTCTTTCTTAGTAAAAAGTTGCTGGTTTTTGCATCTTCTTTGTAAAAGTTTTTGTTTCCAAGCATTTCTTATTCATTTTTCTTTGAGTCTTTACACACCATCAGTTTCACTTTCATACCTTGTGACGTAAAAAATCCCATAAAAGCAACGCTAATTTAAAATCTATTAGACTCTTTTGTTTGTAGGGTTCATACACTAACTCAGGACTAGGGCCTTGGAATAGGTTGGAGAGTAAATTCTCCAAGGCCACTCAAACCAAACATTGGAGTCTGTCATAGGGAGTGTAGAAGTCCAGTTACGTGAAAGTTATCCGGGACCCCCCTCTAACATAGGGGCTAAACACGAGGTCGCTTAAGGAAAGGTAACGGAGATAACCCCTCCAAAGCCGAACCAATCATAGTGGAGAACACATATCGAGGATTTGTTGAGGGATTCCGTCGTTTTCATTTGCCACGGGGCTCCATGGGTCTCGAATCTATTCGAGGTCCTCAGTTGTCTTCCAGACCATTTTCTCTCGATACCCTTGACAGGTTTCGGGCTTGATACCCTACTCATTGTGGTCTACCCGACTATCGACTGTACCCACCTAGTGACTGTTCGTGTGCTGGCAAACTAGTTGCCAATCTTTTCTAGGGACATACACAGGTGACTGCGGGGTATACCGCGGTACCTAGGACAGACATCGAGCCACGCTTTGCAGAGTATACCCGGAGGGTGCTTCCATTTTCGATTTTCACTTGCACTGGTAAGTTGCTCTAGTGTTGGTTGTTGTAACTGTTCTTCCAACTAGTTTAGTGTTTGCTTGATTTATCTCTTAGGGGATTTTTTTAGTATGTGTTACTGTTTGATCATGTAGAATACCTTAGCATGTCGTGGATATTCTCACACAGTGGAGGATTCAAAGCTCCGCCAGTCACGAAGGCTTCTAGGCCTGCCGTCGATTATACTGGAGCCACCCCCGCCACCATTGAGGCGGAGGCTAGACCAACAAGGGTCGTTCGAAGCAATCGGGTTTCAAACCATTGAGCCTGAATAACTCCCGGAGGAATCAATCGCCAATCTTGGTGCGGTTGAAACCCCAACCAATAATACTTGGCCGTAAGTTATTGTGCCAATTCAATTTTACGAAAGCCTGTCAGTGCCTCACACAGCTATGGCAACAAACACTGTTACTTCCTCTAGGAATTCTTCCATTCCCATCACCGTTGCTACCACGGGAGAAGAATCTCCTAACTTGCCGTCGTCAGTCCGAACCACTACGGTCTCGACTGCAACTACGTCACACAGTGGCCCGTCCCCATCTATTGCGGCGGCCACACCTCCCTTCACACCTAGTGCGACAGGCCCTCCGTTCTCATACAGTATGCCTAGTTCGGGTACCAGTCTTGCACTCACTTACTCCACTTTACAGACTTTGGGTCTGGGGGCAGGGAGCTCTAACGCTCCTCTGCAAGGTCAACTTGGGGGCATTCCTGTCCCTTTCAATGCTTTTCCTTACGCTGGAGGTCATATCTCTCCTTCGTCCCCTTCGCTTGGTGGTCTGCATCAGCAGTCCGCCGGGCAGCCTACACACACAAGTTCATTTGGAGCCAGGAGTCAAGGAACACCTGCGCAAACTCTGCCAGTAGGTTCATCACCGTTTGTTTGGAACGAGACATTTGGTAATAACACTTTCGCATCCACTGCTTTCCCATCTGGGGGCACACCCATTTTTGGACAGTCTACTCCGGCGCAGGGTACTATTCATGCGTTGGGGGCACATTTACCAGGACCTTGGAACTCAGGACAAGGATCTGTTCCTTCCTCTGGAATGTCGTTCTGGGGTAATTCTTTTCATAGTCAATGGAACCCCGGACAGACTTCTATGCCTCTCCCATAGGGACCGGCATGGGGTAATCCTTCCCAAAGTCCGTCAAACACGATGAATGCCCAACATCCTATGTCCTTTATGGGGAATCAGCCAATGATGTCTCCACAGATGCAAAACCCTTACGCTGGTCAGGGCCATGGTTTCTACCAGAATCCAGGCCAGTAGCCAAACTTTTCTTGGCAACCTGGTGCCAGTCAAACTTGAGGACCCTTTTTCCCAGGCTATCAGCAACAACCCAAACTACCATTCCTGGAGACGTTACACTTGCCAGATTTGACAAGGTTGTTAAATGATCCTATCTGTCACAATCCGCGTTGGCCTCCTATGCCAACGAAGTTGCCTTCGGACATTCCAAAGTTCGAGGCCAAGCCTAACGAAGATCTAGGTGATCACGTGACTACTTTCCACCTTTGGTGTTCATCTAACTCACTGAAAGATGACTCTGTCTAGTTGTGATTGTTTCAATGCACTCTTATTGGGAGTGCCACGAAATGGTACATCGAGCTTGATCGCTCACGATATTCTTCTTTTGGCGAACTGGCTATGGCCTTCCTTAACCATTTCCAGTTACCTGTGAGATACGACGCGGGCACAAAGCTGCTTGCTAATTTCAAACAGACAGCTGCAGACCATATCTCTGACCATATCCGAGAGTGGCGACGCCGAAAGAGTCTAATGAAAGTGCCAGTTCCACCAGCATTCCTGCTTGAGTGGTTCCTTAAGTCTTTAGTCCCCCAATTATCCAAAGACGTCGCAACTTCTGGGGTTTTCTCCGAGGAAGATGCCATCATGAGGGCTCAACAGTTTGAGCTTATCTATTCTCAGTCTGGTTTATTATATAACATCCTGCCGG
>JASDQU010011831.1:110822-164633 GCA_032191745.1 Picea mariana | reverse complement strand
TCTGACCTCACACATTAGGGGGAATCTGTTATAACCCTAAATTGCACCACACATGCTTACCTGGCATCAGGCCAACTCATATCCCTTCCTTGCCAAAGCCATGCTGAATAAACTCTTAAAAATCCTCTTAAAACAAGTGACACGCGCCCTAAACCACTACTGCACGCGTTGGAACGCTGGCAGGCCTACTACTGCACACATTGGAATGCTGGCTGGCCTACTACAACCCGCGTTTACCTAACAAAGAACAAAAATAGGAAAGTTGTTGACGGGACAAAAAGCTATGGGTCAGTTAACTGGAACTCCCAGCCATGCATGGCCGAGAGTTCGTCCAAAACCCTAGCTTCTTCTAGCCTATAAAAGAAGGGGTAGGGGTACTATTTGGAGGAGGAAAATTATAGCAAAGAAACTCTGCCCAATTGCCGAATCTGTTTGTCCCAACCCTTTATCCTTTCCTCAAGCCTAAGGAGAATTCAAGCAAAGCAGTTGGAGGACAAAGAAGAGGAGGATCCCAGGATCAGGATCGAGGAACGGTGGCCGGTCTCTATTATTATTGTAAGTTGATTCATCTTGAGATTAATAAAAGAATACTTTTTTCCATCCCAATGCATGAGTTTTGTATGATTTATTCTATTTATGCTTAATCTCTAACCCTCAAGTAGAAAAATAGCATGAATGTGTAGTGTTTTGTCTTGATTGCAGGATTGTCTTTGGAAGGAGCAATGCAAGAAAGTGGACAAAGCGCAACGGAGGATCTACACCAAACATCAGTAAAAAGGTTAGTAGGTTCTTTCCATGTTTGCTTGTGAAAAAGGGGTTTGAGTTTTGGGGTGATAGGTTAAAAGTGATTTCTTTAGGGTCATGATCTGCATGCAAGTTTAGCCCTACCTTGCTAGTCCGTAGGGTATTATTTCCCAACAACACTTATCCCACAAACAAGGGAATCTCATACACCAATTTGGTGTCTAGCTTAACCATGACCTTAAAAATAAATTATTATCATCATTATATTTCAATCCATTTTGAACATTCAAATACCAAAAAAATATACAAAATAATTTATATTCATTTTCATAATTAAATATATACTTTATATTTCAAATAAATTATACTTTTTAAATGTGTATGCCAAGACACTTGCATCTACTTACTCAAAAAAATATCTTTGATTATAATTATGTCCCTATTATACTTATCAAAATCATGCAAATCCATTAAAAAAACAAACACTCGAAAAAAAACATTTAACTTTAAATAAATATAACAGTAGTTTAACAATGGTACATGATAATGATTGCAAATACTTAACACTAAATTTATTAGACATTAAGGGGATTACAAATTAAAAAAAAAACAAACACTCGAAAAAAACATTTAACTTGAAATAAATATAACATGAGTTTAACAATGGTACATGATAATGATTGCAAATAGTTAACACTAAATTTATTAGACATTAAGGTGATTAAAAATTAGTCAGCACAAATTTCCAGAATTTAAAAGATTTTACGTGAAGATGAATCTATGTTTTTTTTTTCCACGAGAAAAAATGTGCTTTATATTCATAAGGATATAAAAATATACAAAACTATCTTCACGAAAGACGAAATACATAAGGGGTAACTGTGCTTATGGATTGGTGCAGTCCATACTATCAAAACTACCTATTTCTTGACTCTACTAAGATCAGCTTTCAGATCAAATGGTATGCAGAAGATAAAACAATAGATGGCATATCAAAGTTTGATCATGATGGCTGGTCCTTCATTGCCATCCTCTCACTTTGTAAAACTGATTTGGCCCGATGGCATATGCAAAGATTTTTTGGATAGGGTATCCGCCTCACTGTTTTCCTCTCTGTAGATATGAGAGAATGAGAGCTTTCTAATCGAGAGAGTGGCTTCTTGGGTTCTCTCTTTCCAGCACTCAAGGGATGCCACATGGAAATCTTCTTGACCATTTAGCCAATCAATAATAATTTTAGAGTCCCCAAGTAGTAAAAGCTCATCGGTGTGGCGACATGCCAGAATGAGAGATGCCCACACTCCCAAAAGTTCTGCCTTCATGTTAGATCCTTGTCTGCAGTTTAGAGTCCAACGGATGCAAGTGTGGGAGTTTAGAGTGATTTTTCCCCCCGCCCCACAAAGAGAGCCACCTTGTTGATCCGCGCCATCAAACCAGGCAACAACCCTGTCAAGTGGAATTGCAAGTTTGGGTCTGAGGGGTGGCGGATCCTTTAAAGTGTTTCCTGTAGTGGCTGCCTCAACAAGTAAGATATATACCACTCTTTGTATCAATGGTGGCGACTCATCAAAAAGCACTGAGTTTCTGGCCTTCTAGACCTACCAACAGAGATGGACTGGAAGCATGGTATGGATTCTGTTGTCACCAATCCAGTTGCGAAAACAGAGGGGCACACTGGAACCTGTCCAAGACGTGGTGAGTTTTAGCGCCGATGATAAAAAAATCCAAACCGAGCGGGTGAAAGGACACTGTAAGAATATGTGGGTAATAGATTCACTGGAATGTTTGCACAGGATGCAGCGGTTTGGGCCCTCCCAGCCATGGGCTTGTAGCTTCTCCCAAACCAAAAGCTTATTTTCGATCAGAAGCCACGCGAAGAGTTTTAGCTTCAAGGGACAGTCGCCCTTCCATATCTTCTGGCGCCAGCTTGCATTGATAGAAGGCCAGAACTTTGCAGCCAAAGCCTGAAAAGCATTTTTTGCAGTGAGAAAGCTGGAACAATCACCTCCCGTCCAGATGAGGGTATCCGGCCTTCCTTGAAGTCGAATGCCTATTTGTGTTAATAGCTGGATGAAGCCATCCCATTCAATTTTTAACATAGAATCCAGCTGAAGATCCGTGCCTTTGAGCCACAATTCTCCTAACTGTCCCCCACTGGACGGAATGCTGAATTGATGTAGGAAAAATAAGCTTTTACTATGTAGGTGCACCAAAAGTGGGGGAGAGAGCATGGGGTTTCTGCCCAATCCCAGAAAGATGTCTCTGCCTACTTCAATTAAGTAACCATTACCTGGTTTCCACGAAATCCACTGAGGAATGATCGGTAGGGAGTTTGAGAGATGTTTCCAGGTTTGTGAGCCTTTTGAAGGACGCTCTGAGGTATATTTGATCTAGATGTGAACAAGAATATGTTTGATATACTTTGCTTTGATCACCCTACTCCAAAGGTCGGGTTTCGTTAACAATCTCCAAAAGGTGTTAGCCGAGAGCGCCCGATAAAAGAGAGGCAGATTTTTAAGGCCCCAACCTCCCATCAATTTTGGTTTTGAGATTACCTCCCATCTGTTGAGGTGAAATCCTTTGTTCTTCTTGCTGCTGGTCCAAAGGAAGGTGAAGATAAGTTGATGAAGGGTCTTCAATACAGAAGCAGGGATGTGGGATAAAGCCATCCAAAAAACCGGGAGGCTTTCCAAGACGGCTTTTATAAGAACATATCTACCTCCCATAGAGAGCATTATGTTGCACCAATGGTGAATTCTACCCTCAAATTTGTCAATAAGCCAGATCCAGTCTTTTTTTGTATAATTGGATGATTTTATAAAGAATCCCAGGTAGTTAAACCCCTCCGCTAGCTCGAGAGAATCAATACTGAACAACTCTTTTAATTATGTTTGCAAATTCTCCTGTGCGTTCGAAACCAGGAAGACGGACTTGTGGATATTGGTCTCTAAACCTGAAATAGAGCAAAATATATTAATGAGAGAGTGAATGATGGTCCATTCAGCTAGATTGGCAGTGGTCATGATCAACACGTCATCTACAAAAATGATATGCAGGATATGTGTCAGCCCCGAGACTTTTATCCCTTTTAGATGCCCATCCGCTTGGCTTTTTTTGAGTAAGATGTTGAGTCCTTCCAGGATCATAATGAAAAGAAGTGGTGAGAGAGGGCATACCTATCGGAGTGCTCTCTCACAGTGAAAATCTTTGGTAGCTTCCCCATTGATCATAATAGCAAGGGTGGCCGAGGAGATACAACCCAAAATCCAATTGGTTGTAATTAATCCGAAACCACTCTGTAAAAGAACAAGATGCAGAAAATTCCAGTTAATGCAGTCAAAGGCCTTCTTAAGGTCTAGCTTTTAGTTTTTTTGTCTTTATACTATGTATGCATTCTTGTGCGACTCCAACAACATCGAGTATTTTTCTCCCTTTTAGGAAGCCGAGTTGTTCTTCTGAAAGTGCTCGGGAGAGAAAGGGATGAATTCTTCTGGCAATGATCTTTGAGATTATTTTGTAACAAAGATTACAGAGTGATATAGGTCGAAAGTCTTTAAACTACCTGGGAAGATTTGATTTAGGAATCAAAACAATAAAGGTATTGTTTAGCTGATATTTTACCACCCCTCTAGTTCTCGCATCCTCCACGACATCCAGAAGATCCTGCCACATAAGATCGAAAAAATGGAGATATAGTTCGACCGACCAACCGTCGGGTCCTGGACTCTTTTATTTTTTGAAACCTTGATAAATTCTAACAGTTCCTCCTTCGAACAGGGAGATTCTAAAGCTAAAGCCTCCTCGGTTGATACCATTTTTGGGAAGAGGCTTGTTGTTTCCATCTGTGACGCTAGGCTAGGAGAAGAAGATACCTGGAAAAAATCTTTAAAATGATTGTAGGTCGTTGTTTTGATATCTTTCTGTGAATGGTGAAGATTTCCGTCCTCATCTTCTATATCCCAAAGATTCTTTTTAGATCGGCGAGAGCTGGCAACTCGGTGAAAGAAACGAGTATTTTTATCCCTGCCAGCCAGCCAGAGCATTCTACTTTTCAAGCACCATCTCTCCTCGTCTTCACGAAGAAATTTATTACGGGCTTCCTCTAGACAGTGAATTTTGAAGTCAAGGTCAGCGTGGCTAGTGTCCTAAATCTTTAATCTGAGAAGGTCTTCCAGCTCTTGTTCGATTCTGTTTAAGTCAGCCTGTTCCATTTCCTTTTTTTCTTTTAACCAATGTATGGTTAGTGCTTTTAATCTGGAGAGTTTTCTTACCAGATTACCTTGGGCGTCTCCCGGAGCAGTAAGGGTAGTGTCATCCCAAACCAGTTTGACCAGGCTGTTAAAAAAATCTTCCCTCAGCCATTGCGGATTAAACTTGAAGGGTTGTCCAACTCCGAAGTGGCCATCACCTATCTGTAAGCAAATTGGTGCATGGTCAGAAAGGAAGGGGAGATTTACCCAAGCACGGACGCTGTAGGAAGGCAAGAGTAAATCATCCGCAACTAAAACCCGGTCGAGTCTTTTGGCTATGCCTGCTAGTCCCAATCGCCCATTTCTCCAAGTGGGTAGAAGCTCCGCTGGCTTCAAATCGACCAAGGAGTTTTTATAAAAAAATATGATTAAAAAAGCTCATGAGTGGGTCAATCAATGCCTTTTCTCCCCACATTTCCTTTGGACTGGTAGTTAGATTAAGATCACCAGCGAGAATAAGATTCTGAAGATGAATCTATGTTATATATATAGATAGTTTCTTTAAATAAAATTAATATATTTATATTTAAAATTCATTTTAGCTCAAAATTCATCATTATTTATATTTTTTTTGATAAATAAAGGAAATATATTTCAATAAGACATTCTAAAAAGATAAACTATGCTATCCTTCAAGTGAAACATATATTTGTTTTTACATTAATCCATATAGAATTTGTGTCTATATCTAAATGATTAATTACTAGTTTATGTGTTGAAAGATGAAACTTAGCATGACTAATTTAAAAAAATTCATTGCAAAGATCTTCTGATTAAAAAGAATTCATAGTTGGAGATCACACTTCCTTATTTTCCCCTTTACTTTTCTTTAGCTTGATTTTAGTCCATCAATCTGATTAAAAATTTGATTAAAAAAACTCATAGTTGAAGATCACACTCTCCTATTTTCCCCTTTTCACCCTTCTTTAGCTTGATTTTAGTCCATCAAATTACTAATTGATTGGAAGTTTTTGGAGTTGACCCTTTTCACTCTTCTTTAGCTTGATTTTAGTCCATCAAATTACTAATTGATTGGAAGTTTTTGGAGTTGATATCACTAGTGATCATTTTCCTAATTTAATGAAACCATAAGGATTTGGTACCTTTGTTCATCCAACTAACTTTATTCATGCCTTCCATTCCCCTTCCTAAAATAGTCTTCCTATAATGATACTAGTGGGAGGGGAGTTTCCTCTAGATTTGTGACCATATCAATGTTTTTATACACTCCTATGGAGATGGAAAAATAGAATTTGATAGAGCTACATATGTAGGTTGCTTTCAACTATTACTTAGTTTTCATAGTCTAGAAGTTGTGTATGGCTTCGACCTTCTCTCTACGACACAAGTTGTTCAAAAAGGCATGTTCTTAAATTTATATAAATACATATTCAAGTGTAAGTATTAGAAACAAAGTCACTAGTTTCTAGATCCATGGTAATAAATTTTCCTAAAGAATTACTAAAGGAGTATAGATTCTTTTATCCTAGTATTAGAAGGGCCCAGACTATGCAGTATAACCCATATTAATGTTGGAAAATAAAATCTTGATTGGACTCAACCCTTGGTATGCACTCATACCATGTTGATCTTTTACCACTCTACTCAACACCCAACAATTAGCTCAAAATAAAATCACTTTATCTACTGAAATCACAAGTGAGTAATCAACTAAACATGCAGCCAAAGCATAAACACGGAAATCAAATCAAGCACATAAGAACACAAATATTTTCTGGTAAATCCCTAGAAAAACCCAAGAGGGAAAACTAGTCCAATGATGCTTTTATTAAGGTTAAATAAGGGCTCCAGTAACAGGGAAAATGGCCCACTGAGATAATTATACACTACAAACAAACCTGGCAAGAGTTGACCTATTGTATGATAGTTCTGATACACTTTCCTAAAATTATGCGACTTTCCCTTCTACGACCCGTGAACATCCACGAATTTCCTTTCTGTGACCTGTAGATATCCACGTATGTCTAAACAATGACCCATGGATATGTATGGAAATCTTGTATGACCACTTTTGTATGATTCTTTGCTTTCCTCTGGTCTTTGTCCTTTGAAACCCTAGTTGCTTCTTCTCTCTCTCTCTCTTGCTTGACCTGTATGACCTCTAGATGAAAGTACTTCTCCACCTATATAAATCTTGAATCACGATCCTTTCTGATCCAACCCTCTCATCAATACTTGGATGAACTCTCTTCACCCAACCCATGAGATATCCTCACTCTAGTGTAAGCAAAATTATTTCTTTGATTCTACACTCCAACTAGCAAAAGTCCTTCTTTGCTATCTCCGATCTTGGCATCTTACCAAACATCCCAATCTTGGCATCTCACTAAAGATCCTCAACCTTGGCATCTGACCAAAGGTCCTTTTCTCTTGGAATCTCACCAAGAGTCTCCTGATCTTGGCATGTCACAAAATATCCTCACTTTGGTCTCTCACCAAGGTCCCTTTCTCTTGGCATCTCACCAAAAGTCTCCTGACTATGTCGACTCCCTCAACACAAGTGACTTCCTCTCGACGTGACTTCTCCTTTACTCCAACCTTGATTATATAATCATGAGTTACAATCTATTTATAATATTCAAAGTGATCTACAATTGAGATTACTTCTCACACTCACTTAAGATTTATATTACATTATGCATGCTAAGCATGTCCTTTAAATAACATAATTCACTAATAAACACAATTTTACTTTAATTGATTCCTTTTAACTGAAGTAAACTAAAGACTAGAATATTTTCGACAACTTCCACATGAAAAACACATTCCAATGTGGAAGTATCTATCTGATGCTACCAAGAACATCAACCCTCCCTCTTAGCGAGGAAGACACTTCTCCCACCTGGAGTTGGCTCTATCTTCGCTACCAGATCCACTACCATGCCTGCTCTCCAATACACTTGATTGGTTATTTCCTCTGACACAGAAGTTATCCATACCATGATGGTTTGACCTATATTAAAAGACTCATTGCCTCTAAACATGCTCCTAGAAGTCTCCTTCTCCTAAGCATCATGCATGGCCATCTCGTACCATGACTCCTTCTTGACAGACTTGGAAGGCTTCTCCTTCCCACATGAACCTGAAGGTTGACTCCCTCTGAGTTTCTAAACCTTCAGAGCTACCTACTCCTTGTTCTCTGCCACTGACATCGATCCATTATCCAAGATCCCATTGGATCCCTTTACAGGCTCTCATCCTCGGATAATGGTTCTCCTGGGGAATACAAATCAATAAATGGCCAAGCCCTACAAACCTCAAGATCAATCCTTCTTTCTTTTTGATTGTCTGCTATCTCCCTTGGTGCCCATTTGCTCCTTTCCTCGAACCCTTCCCTACACACTTGAATGAAATTCCTTCTCCATCCACTCAATGAGATCTTACTCACTCATTCTGTGTGTATCTTCTATCCATTGAGAAATAGCCAACACTTGCAACCAAGAACCTTTGTTGTTGTTGTACAATCTTGTACCTGCAACTCCTTTGCTGCTCAGATTTGTTCTTGCTTCTCACAATGCTATTATGGATGCTCCTGTGGATTCTCTTCTCCTTTAGACTGATTATATCTCTAGGTGAAATTCCTTCTTCACCCCTTTTTGAGATCTCCTTGAGGAAAATTCCTTCTTTGCTCTGTCTGTGAGTCACTGACTCCAATAAATATGTCATCATGTAATCTCTATATTAACTTCCTTATTCAGCCATCTGAGATCCATTTGAGTCACTTTCCTTCATGGCTAAATCACTTGAGTAAAAGTCTATATTTTCTCCAAAGTATATGACTCAAGCACATGAGCAAAATTCATTCTCTGCTCCCATGTTCTTCCTATCTCCTTTAAAGTGTCGACTCTGATATTTCCCAGAAATCAGTCCTTTGATTTCTACCTGTTGTTTTACATATCCTCTAATATATCCCATGGATATGTGATTATTCCTTCAAGCACCCACTTCGGCACTCGTGATCTTGTAGATCTGCTCCTGTAACCCTAGATATGAAATCGATCTCTCCCTTGGTCACTCTGATCTCATAGATCTATCGATACCATGTGTCTTTGGTTTCCTCCCAGAATAACCTGGTTCTGATACCATGTTGGAAAATGAAATCCTAAGTGGACTCAACCCTTAGTATGCACTCATATCATGTTGATCTTTTACCACTTTACTCAATACCTGACAATTAGATCAAAATAAAATCACTTGATCTACTAAAATCACATTTGAGTAATCAACTAAATATGCAACAGAAGCATACACAAGGAAACCAAATCAAGCACATAAGAACAACAATATTTTTGGGTAAACCCCTGGAAAAACCTCAGAGGGAAAACCAATGCAATGATGTTTTTATTGAGATCAAATCAAGGCTTTCGTAACAGGAAAATGGCCCACTGAGAGAATTATACACTGCAGACAAACCTGACAAGAGCTGACTTGTTGTACGAAAATTCTGACACACTTTCCCAGAAATCCATGACTTTCCATTCTACTATCCATGAACATCTATAACTTTCCCTTATGTGACCCAAAAATATCTGTGACTGTCTAAACTGTGACCCGCATATATGTACGAAAATACCATATGACCACTTCTATACAAGGCTCTGATTTCTTTTGGTCTCTGTCCTTTGAAACCCACCCACGGTTGCTTCTGCTCTCTCTCCTGGTTGACCTGTATGACCTCTATATGAAATTCCTTCTCCACCTATCAAGATATTGAATCATGATCCTTTGTGATCCAACCCTCTCATCAATACTTGTATGAACTCTCTTCACTTAACCAGTAATATATCCTCACTCTAGTGTAAGAAAAATTCCTTCTTTGTTTCTACACTCCAACTATCAAGATTCCTTCTTTGCTATCTTCGATTTTGACATCTCACCAAAGATCCCAATCTTGGCATCTCACTAAAGATCCTCAACCTTGGCATCTCACTAAAGGTCCCTTGCTCTTGGCATCTCACCAAGAGTCTCTTGATCTTGGAATCTCACCAAAGATCCTCACTTTGGTCTCTCACCAAGGTCCCTTGCTCTTGGCATCTCACAAAGAGTCTCCTTACTATGTTGACTCCCTCAACACAAGTGACTTCCTCTCGAAGTGACTTCTCCTTTACATCAACCTTGTTTTTATAATCATGATTTACAATCTATTTCTAATCTTCAAAGTGATCTACGGTTGAGATTACTTCTCACACTCACTTAAGATTTAGATTACATGTTGCATGCTAAGCATGTACTTTAAATAACTAAATTCACTAATAAATACAAATTTACTTTAATTGATTTCTTTTAACTAAAGTAAACTCAAGACTAGAATATTTTCGACAACTTCCACATGCAAAACACATGCCAATTTGGAAGTACATGTTCGATGCTACCAAGAACATAAACAATTAAGACCTCTAAAAAAGATCATATATACAAGTTGAAACTTATAAGGTATCATGGATAAATAAATACGTTCTTTTCCTCCATGAACTAGGGCCTTGTACCAATAACTTTTGTGTTGTCCATCTAAATAAAAAAAATCTAAGATGAAGAAATCTTTTGAAATTGGATGGATCATAACGATTAAATATTATAGGAATGGTACCCAAGTCACCTCAATCCAAGTTTAGAGTTTTCAGTAAGGAACATAAACAATTGAACATGCAAAATTTCATGCCATGTGCCAAAAAAATACTCCTCCTCATTGAGTTATTTTGGGTCAAGCTTCAAGACATGAACACAAAATAGTTTATCCACATAAAAAGGATGGGTTATAGGATTTCTTAGGCAACAAAAAGGAATTGGGAAGAACTTAGTTAGGTATGGATTTTGTGATGTTATGAGGTTTTCCCAAATAGAGGAGGGTAAAAATATGGTGTTTTATTATTAACAATCCTTTTGGATATTGAAGCTTTCCAACTATCAAATGAGGAGTTCAAACCTTTTTGTAGAGTGGTTCACATAAAGAAAGCACTACATATAGACTTTCTTCCTTCACAATGTTCTATTCACATAGCATGTGGTCATCCTCTAACCTTTTATTGGTGAATAAAAGTTTTTGTTAATGGATGAAAAACCTCTCTATAAGCTAAATATTCTATTTAATAACAATACTTGTATTTATAATCTCTATTTCTAGGATGAGCATTCACTCGATCAAGAATATTACAAAGTTATAAAATTCTCCCTCTAAGTGAAAATATTCTAATGTAGCACATCGACTTATCATTGCCATTACACCACCTGATTATCCAAAATGGAAGATATGCCCATTATTCTTCTTATTAAGAATGATGTTACATTTAATTTATTTTATTGTTAATTAAATTCATCCAATTTATTTATAAAACCAAAAACTACTTAATAAAAAATAAACACTCATTTTTATTTAAAATAATTACTCATATACAAATAAAATTTATATTATTAAATATTACAATTATAATACCTCTATTAAAAATTTCAAACATAAATATCATAATGACAAATGCACCTAACACTAAATATGAATGCCTCTCTTTGAAATATACTTGCTTATCTATCTTGATGTTATATCTAGTCTACTAGATCTAAGTAGTTACTCAACTTCCATGGTTATAGTTATTATAAGTTTTAGATTATGTAATTATATATATTATAGGATGAACATGAATTCAAAAACAATATGATAAAAAAAATGGGTTGTATCTTGAGAAGGGATTTAAAAATGATAAGTATTTTACCTTATTAGCAGAAGATAAATGTTAAACAAAAAAATTCACATGTGCATATTATTAGTTTCTGTCGAAGGCGTAGAAGGATTATAACAATCGATAATTCGTTGAATTGATATTAGTTTGTCGTTTGACTAAATTTTTTTGCATATTTTCTATTGTTCGAAATACAAAACTAAAAACATTATTTTTTATATAATAAAAGAACTCATATATGTCATGATCAGATTGGATAATAGATTTGAGGTCTTATTGTCAGCTTCGTTATTCCCAATGAATTATATGTTGCCATATCTAAAGTTTTTATCATCTACGGTACATTTTCAATTTGTACTATTCATACTGAAATGTTTAGATATCCAAAGTTTATAGCGATTGACAATTCGTTGACTTTATATTAGTTTTTCGTTTGACTACAAATTTTTGCATAATTTCTATTGTTCGAACTACAGAACTAAAAACATTATTTTTTATTATTTATATAATAAAAAAACCCATATATGTCATGATCTCGTTGGATAATATATTTGAGGTCTTATTGTCAGCTTCACTATTCCCAATGATTTATATGTTGGCATATCCAAAGTTTTTATCATCTACGATGTTTTTGAATTTGTACTATTCATATTGAAATGTTTGGATATCCAAAGTTTTGAGCATGGATAGTCAGTTTTCATATTACTTTGTCGTCTCAGTCAGTTTTTTAGCATAGTCCCCAGTGTTCGAACTATTGTTATTATTTTTTATTACTATTATTATGTTTGATTTTTCTTGATTGTTGTGTACTTCAAGAGTCTTTGTCATTATTGCATACGTAAACAGGCCTACCACACTACATTATTTCTTAAATTTTTTCACAGCGTGACACCCTTCAACGGTTCTAACAGTCTTAAGTGTTTACCTAACAGGCTTCACAGCCTTAAATGTTTATTCTACAGATGTGTTGCAATACAGTTTCGTTCCATTTTTTGATACAATGTTGTCTGCAATGAATTTGGGCAATATTGTTCTTCATCGACATTACTGGTTCATTGGTTGATGCTTGTTTGTTGGTTCGTTCGATGCTTATTGTTGTTGTTTGATTCAACTTTGCAAAGTTGACATCCTACAGTTGTAGTTGGACCTCTTCGTGGTTGTTCACTGGTTTGTTGTACTTCAACTTTGCAAGCAGTTGGACCTGTTGTTACAGTTTGCAAGTTTTGGAGCTGCGCTTCTGTCATCCCTCATTGACGGGTAAGTTTTCGTGCCATCATTTTGTTTTTATTCCCTTTTGTTGCTTGCTATTTTCACCTTGCAAGCAAGAATTTTCAATAGTAGGAGTATCTGCCTCGAAATTCTGTTGCAGAACATATTTCTATGTGGCTATTACGACCAAAATATTTTCCTTGTTATTGAACGTCAATGTTCTATACATAACCCTCCTTTGTTGCAGTCGTGGTGACATATAAAAAAGAAAACCATATGTTCTCCTCTTATTTTTTGTTCATGGAAACCATGCATTTCATGCATTTTTCCAGGTTGTTCCCTTCCAATCACATATGCCAACTTCCACATCCTAGATGTCGTGCCATAGTTGTTTCCAAGATAGCAATGCAAAGGGGTTTAGAAAACGAATTCGGAGTTGTCACAAGGGGGCAAGCATCTGCCAGGGTCTTGTGATAGGGAATGCTTTTATTCTCTAAGTCAAAAACTTCGTCGACCTGTTGCCTTTGTCCCATCCTTTCTGTATTGCAGAGCATCTTCTTCCTCTAAGAAGCTTGTAGGATGCACGCCATGAATAGGTTAAAAAATGATATCGGTCTTTGTGCTCAACAAATTTATAGTGTTATTTATTTTCATTGTCTCTTCTGTTTGGTTGATTGTTCATTGTTCACTGTACGTTTGTTTTCTTGTCATATGTTGTGGCGACTAGGGGGGATTGAATTTGATAAGAAGAAGGTTGAAGGATACATAGCGGAATTGGTACGCAGTTTCATGCTTGTAATTTTCTATTTGTCTTTTTTTTGTCATTTTTTTTCTTTTTTCTTTTCTCTATTTTCATATAAACTGAAAATAGCTAAGAAACAACTTGAAAATCACAGTTTAAGAGATGAAACAAGTAATATACGTTGATTCCTATGAAATAGATGCATACTCCATTGTACATGACAACATCGACAAGGTATTGCATAGCAATGAGCTTTTCAGATTGGATGCATTCTCGTATACTCTAGGAGATTGCCTTTTCAATGCATTCCAGGTTCTATTGCATTTCCTTTATTCCTCCACCGACCTACGCAATGGATTGATATATTATTTCTTGGGATGTTTAAAAAATGGTGACGCTAAGGCATTGGAGTAGTATGAATAAGAATTTGCATCTTATTTTCTTTGGTAGTTGCATGGAATACATGATGTCACTACGTATTTTTCAAAGATGTGGTTGTCTGCATCTGCAATTCTGCCTGCACATGAGAGGTGACTTTGGGGAGATAAATTTTGTATATGGTGGCTATCTAAGTGGCTCAATATATCAATTGGAATATGGTCATTTCCAAGAAAAACAATATATCTACTATTCAACAAAACGACATCTAGCGATCCATACTCTATCTTGTTCCATGATGCCAATCCTATCAGTGGTCATTATGAACCACTAATGTATAGAAAATTATCCATATGCAATCTTGGAGGACCTCATATTTGCTTGTCCCTCATTTTCAAAGACCTTGAATCGCCATTTAATCTGTATTATGCATCGTATACACTGCCATGGATTGCAGATAGCAACAATTGTTGCATCTAGTTGTGGAGATAGCCCGTTCAATGAAATTTTCTATTTGGTAGAAACAAATTTCGATGTACAGTCGTTGCAGCTTTACACTTTACAATCCTTTTGCAATGCAATTATATGAGACAACCAACAGGATTTTAGCTACTTGCATCAACACCTTTCGCCATATCTCCTAGAAAATATGCCGACAATTGGAAGTTGGCAAGATTACCTTGTAAACATGGCACTGCCATATGAAAAAGGAAATGTAGAGGGTGGAAGATTTTGTTTGCAATGAATATATATCATATTCAGAGTAAATATCTAGGTCTAGTCAGCCCTGCCAGATGACACTGTCCATTCTCGGTCTATTGATTCAAAATACGATCGAACAATTGACATCATCTCGTTGAAAATAGATACGACACATATCCATTATCAACCTTTGATGGTAAATACCATTGGTTTAGGGTCCATTTTCCATGCCACCCAAACCGCATTGAATCTACATATGAGTAGCATGCTATTTAATTACAATGAAACTCGCCCTAGTTGCGATGAGGCCATACGAGGCTTAAAAAAAAAAGTAGACTAACTTATCACAACTTGAAAAAGGTCATACATGAAACTCGTTGCAGTTGTGATGGGCCATACAACGCTTAAACAAAAAATGTAGACTAACTTATCAAAACTTAAAAAAGGTCATACGTGAGAGAAAAAAATACATTGGTAGTATAGGAAATATTGTCGGTTCAACGTCCAGTGTCAATTCTAGCCAAACCACATCGAATCTGCATAAGTGTCACATGCTATTTAATTAGAATGAAACTCATCCCAGTTTCCATGAGGTCATCCTGGCCTTGAACAAGAAACGTAGACTAAGTTATCACAACTTTAAAAAGGTCATATGTGAGAGGAAAAAACTCCATTACTACGCTTCCTTCTAGAGAGAAATTGACATATCACAACCTAAAAAAAATTGTTCGTGCACAACACAACAGAAACAGGTATGGTCACATATCCCACAATGGTCATGGCACTGTTCGAGAGGAAAAAATCACATTTCATGGGCTAGAACCAACACCATGCACTAATACCAATGAAAACCAGCAAACACTTTCTATCGATACTTCCCTATGGAAGAAAGATGCAAGACAAACCTATATGAAACAAATCAAAGACACTCCTTCCATTGCATGTGCAATTTGCGATCAATTGAATTTCACAAAAAACACTAATTATTTCATGTCTGATTTGGAAGTAGAATACCTCCGCTTGACACTAAATGATAAAACATTTTCTAGTGGCAAAATTTGTCTTCCATGCAAACGATCGCTTGAAAATGGAAAACTATCACAATTTGCAACACCTGACCAAATAAGATGTAATACACCACTACCATATGTAAGTTCACGTACAAAACTTGAAGAGAGACTTGTGTCTCTGCGAATTACATTTGCACAAATAAGACCTTGGGGCTATAAACGACCCTAAATGGGCTTAACATGATCAATTATTAGTGTGCATGTCCAACTAGATGTTGTGCAAAAAGCCTTGCCACAATTCATTAGCAATACAATGACAATTGTTGTGGCTCTCAAAAGACGTTTGCAATACAAAAATGCATATCATATAGGTAAAGTGTGTGTGCATGTTGTCATGAAAGCATTAAAAGAATTATGTTCCAGGGCCCTGTACAAAGCACAAAACATTTGTATAAATGAGAATTGGAACAATGTTCTTGGAGAGGGGGGTGAAATCTCTGCACAGACTCTCGAAACTGCTAGTGAATTTGATACAAGAAATGAATCAAAGAATGAAACACCTACTGAGACATTGGTACATGGATTCACTGATTCACAACGAATTCGTGACTTGCAAGACAAGATTGTTGAAATTTCACTTGTTGAGGGGAAACATCCACTTGGCATATTCAAGGAAAACTTTGTTGAGTAAATGAACTTCCCAACACTGTTCTATGGATATCCACGTCCCAGTGACATTACAGAAAGATTCTGTTACCATAAATAGTTTGATGGGAGCTGCTACATTCAAGAGGTGACTTCTCCTATCACATAACAAATTTGTTTTTCAAAACAATGCACATAATAATAGAGCAAGTGTTGTCTTGCATGTGGGTACGAATAAGAAAATGCCAGTTACAAGGAAGAAATTTTTTGGCCAAGGATGTCAAGTACAAAGTAAACCTAGAAAAAATCCTGAAATTTGATATTGGATACATAGATTTCAAAAACATTCGCGTCTCTCCTAACTATTTGCAACAAAACAAGAAAACTATTTTTGTAATGATCTGACAATTGGGACCGCCAACATTTTTCATCACATTTACAAGTGCAGAGCATTGTTGGAATCCATTGGTGTCTATGGTATATGACTTGCATAAGAATAGGAAACATAAAAAATAAACTGATACACTGGAAAATAATGACATTGACTACCTCATAAGAAAAGACCCAGTGACATGTACTCACTACTATGGACATAGAATAAATGCTTTGAGACAATTGATATGCCATGATGAAACATTTTTCGGAAAAATATTGGACTATTGTTTTGTGATTGAATTCGAGAATAGGGGGAATGAGCATGACCATGCACTGTTGTGGATAGAGGGTGCACCGAACTATGGAGCTGACAATAATTCATAGATCGAAATTTTTTTGGACAAATACATAACATGCAACATAGATCATTTGGATCCAGAACTTGCTAAAGTTCGTAGACATTATCATACAAAATGTTGTAAAAAATGAAAAAACTCACATTGCAGATACAACTTCCCCGTTCTGCCAATGAGAACAACAAGAATCATAGAGCCACTTAGTTTAGAGGACAATGTTGTCGTTGATAAATCTAAATCATTGTTCTCATTTCTAGAACAACGAGACTTTGATGAGTTGATGAGCTTCAATGACTTCTTGATAGATCTAAATCTAACAGAAGATGAGTACATCCAAGCCATACAATGTATGCTTAAACAACCAACAGTTTTCCTTAAACGAAAACTTTCCCATATCTGGAACAACAGTTTTCTCCAAGGACATGCCAGTTATGTGGAAAGCAAACACAGATGCGCAGTACTTCCTCAATGCATATGTTGCAGCATCGTATTGTACCTCATATATGACAAAGGTTGACAAATCTATGACAAGTGCATTCAGAAGAATACACAAAGAACATGAAAGAAGTCATATTGATGCTATACACATGATACTTACGCTTGGTAATACATTACTTAATCTTCAACAAATGTCTTCTCAAGAAGAAATCCACATTGCCCTTTCCCTACCCCTCAATTGTAGTTCAAGAAAATGTGTCTTCATAAACACATCTCCACTTGAGAAACACACATTTGTGCTTAAACCACTGTCTTTACTAGAACAAGAGCCTGACAATTCAGAGGATGTGTTATGTTGCTCTATTATTGATTATTACCTCCAGTGTCCATCTCCTATTAAGCATATCTGCTTTGCAAAATTTGTATCACATTACAAAAAAAATGGTTCACCCATATCAAAAAGAAAAAAACCCTCTGTGATACGGTTTGTCAAATATAGAAAACATACTGACTATGAAAACTATTGTTATACTTCGATGAAAACAAAAACACAACTTCCCTACATGGGAAGTTGCGTATGTTGCCTCTGAGACTATAGTGCAAATCAATGAATCTATATTTACTTACAATGTTAATCCAACATGGGGTGATCTAGAAAGTGTAGTTAATGAACTAGAAAACCCTGACAATCTTGATGAGACATTCACAAATTGAAAACAACCAAAACTCCCTGCGAGTCCTATGACTTGTAAGCAGATTTGTCTCATCCTCGAGCAAGCATCATTGAATCAGACGTCTGTTGAATCAAGAACAACAAACAATTCTAAAGGACATTGCGCTTAAAAAATGCTTGAGCATGTACACTCTTGTTCACTTGTTTCTTACATGAGGAGCAGGAACAGGCAATACATTCACAGTGAAAGAACTATTCCAAATGCTTATACGAATCTATAATTCAAACAATTCCTCTAATCCTATGAAACCAAAGGGCCTAGTAATTGAATACATAGGAAAAGTTGCATATAATGTAGGTGGAACAATAGTCCACTCTGCATTTTTTATGCCTTTTAACAAGTCACAGTTTCTTCCACTCAGCAAGGAAATGTTAGATACCTTTTCTAAGCTTTATGACGAACTGCAAATTGTCTTCATATATGAGGCATCTTTGATTGGAAGTCGCTTCTTGTATTCCATTGACAACCGACTAAGAAGCATAAAACATGTGCACACGAAATACTTTAGAAACATTAACATGATATTATGTGGGGATCTTTACCAGGCGCAACCCATCCAATATTCTTTGATATTTGAACAACCTACAGTTAACATGCAAACAATGACGCATGACTTCTGGAGAGACAATATTAAATGATTTTAATTGCATACTACAATGCGCCAAACGGATGAAACATTTATTGCAATTCTGAATAGAATGCAGAGAAACAACCAAACACATGATGATTTAACATATATCAATTCGAGGTTCTTGCGACCTACACCAACAGACCCAACCTTCCCTTACCTGTTCTACACAAATAGGGATGTTGCAATGCATAACAGGTACATGGTATTGCTCTTGCATGGCGATGATATCATCATCAATTCAATTGACCTCGAAGAAGACAACCATGGAAATGTGTGACGTCATGAACATACAACCACTTTACCTTTGCAACTTGTCCTGAAATTAGACATGCTGGTTGAAATATATGCCTGAAACTATGATTCATAGGACGGATTGGTCAATGGTGCAGATGGAATACTCAAAGGCTATACCAAAACAGAAAAACTTGATGTCCTCTGTATTAAGTTCCATGAACCACATATAGGCCACCAACAAGCAAACAAGTTGGCTTATCTATATAACTCAAACACTACAAGCGATTGGAAACCTATCTTGCGAATATCAAAACCAGTATTGACATCATCAAAGACAGGTCAACTGAAGATTCGAAAACAGTTTCCAATTAAACTTACATGTGCACGTATAGTCCACAGATCGGAAGGACTAACACTTGATAGTGTTGCATTTCAGCCTGCTGGAATTCGAATACATGGAATTGTATACACAACAATGTCCCGTGTCAGAAGTATAGACTCCTTGTATTTACTAAGTCCTCTTACAAAAGATAACTTCAAAGTCAAAAAAAAAGTTGATATTGAAATGCAACGCCTCAGGACTACCGCAAAGTGGCATCTGCAATATGATTACCAATCCATACAAACAAACTCATATGTATTAGTTCTCTCTCTTAACACGCGCAACTTACATGCACACATGGATGATATACTCTATGACTATGACACAATGCAATCCGATATTATGTGCTTACAGAAAACATACATGGCATTATGCATGCAAAACAAACAATTTCCAAAACACAATTGCATATCAAGTTACATTACACATGGGGTGATGATATTGGTGAAAAAACATATAACTATTTTGGAGCATATACATTTCAAAGAAAAGAATGTTGAGATGGTGCTTGCAAAAGTATTTTTCCATGGATCACAAATTGCAATACTGAATCTGTATGATGCTCCCCATGCAACAATCTCCAATATACTAAATGTTCTTTCCACTGCATCAGACCATTTTCATCTAAACGAAACCATTGTCATTGTAGGAGACTTCAATATTGACATGCTACAAAATAATGCCAGAACAAAAGAATTGGAAAAGTACATGTGCAAATACAGTCTCTGCTTTCTTTTGAACAACACAAGCCATGCACAAAACACACTTATTGACCATGTATGGTCGAATGTGCCCATTTCTCAATACAACATCTTTATCTTAGACACATACTGGTCTGATCACGATACAATTGGTATTGCACTTGAATTATGAGATATACATCAAACATATTGCAAAATCATATTTCTATGTTTCAAAGCATATATGTCTAGCTTGTTGCGGAAAACCAAATTATCCAACTTCTTAGTTTTCCTTGGTTTGTACACATACTGGTCTGATCACCATACAATTGGTATTGCACTTGAATTATGAAATATACATCAAACATATTGCAAAATCTTATTTCTATGCTTCAAATCATATCTGTCTATCTTTTTGCAGAAAATCGAGATATCCAACTTCTTAGTTTTCCCTGCTTTGTAATTGATTTTGGGCACAAAAAAAATTTACAATTTTTTTTTATATATACACAGACATGGATGAACAAAAAAAAATGGTATATTCTTCTAACACTATTTGTTACTCTATTCCTTTTATTCTATTTTATTTATTCTATGCACATATTACTTGTTTTTTTCTTTACATGTCAACTTATGTTCATGTCCATTTTGTTTCCTACTTTTCTTCATAGAAACAAATAGGAAAAATGGACACAGAAAATAACTCTAAACCAGAAATGTAGAAGAATCCATGCAAATGTGCATATTTCTACCTGTGTTCCATATCCAATAGTTTTTCATTTACTCTGTTTATATTTGTTGCATTGGTTTGTAGCTCTGTATTTTTTCTCCTTGGATACTCCATATCTTCCTGTACATTAACTTGTCTTCATGTCAATTCTATTTTCTATGCTGCTATCTTGAAATAAATAAATTTGTACTCCATGTTTTTTTTCATGTGTTCCTACGTAGCAACTTGCTTTCATGTCCATTGTATTCTTTGTATTGCTACATTGAAACAAGAACACAGTAATTGGGCACAAGGATGGAGCCTTATGTGCCACATCTGAAAAATCCAGAGTGCAATGTGTCGTAGCAAATACAATGCGTATGTCTGAGACTAAGACGTATGGTTACAAAAAACTCTGATCTGCATCCGTTGTCCAAGTTGTCCAATTTAGTTTTAAAAAATTAGTTATTTCATTTGTTTGACAAGTGGAGACAAAAATTTAACTTCAAAAATTATTCACTAATGTAATTTATTCTATTTGTACACAAGCATAGAATGAGGAAGCAATCAGTCGGACTCATGATAAATTATAGCATTATATAAATTACTATAAATCTTGGTAAAATGTTATAATATTCTATAAATTACTAAATCGTATGTTGTGTTCGGTCGGACTCGTGATACATAAGCATGACTATAAATGTGAACCCGTGAGTCTTCCAAACCACGAGTCCGCCAACCCACGCATCGTGTCACATCTATTTTATACTATATTTCTATTTTATTTACTCTATGTACATATTCCTTGCTTTTTTATTTACATGTCAACTTATGTTCATGTCCATTTTGTTTTGTAATTTTTTTCATAGAAACAAACAGGAAAACTGGACACAACAAAGAACTCTCAACCAAAAATGTAGAAGAATCCATGCAAAGGTGCATATTTCTACTTGTGTTCCATATCCAATAGTTTTTCGTTTACTCTGCATGTATTTGTTGCACTAGTTTGCAGCTCTGTTTTTTTCTCCTTGGGTACTCCATATCTTCCTGTACATTAACCTATCTTCATGTCAATTCTATTTTTTGTGCTGTTATCTTGAAATAAATAAATTTGTACTCCATCTTTTTTTTCATGTGTTCCTACGTAGCAACTTGCTTTCATGTCAATTGTATTCTCTGTATTGCTAGATTGAAACAAGAACACAGTAATTGGGCACAAGGATGGAGCCTTATGTGTGACATATGAAAAAGTTGGTGTGCAATGTGCCACAACAAATACAATGCATATGCCTGAGACTAAGAGGTATGCTTACAAAAAACTATGATCTGCATACGTTGTCCAATTTGTCCAACTATATGTTTTTCCCTTATTTGATGTGTTTCTATCGCTTGATAATTATCACACTCAGTGTTGTTCTGTGAGGTACACAGTTCTTTCCTCCCTTTCTTTTTCCTCTTCTATACTTATATGTTCTCCCTTTTCTTCTTCCCCTCTATTATCTGTTTTTGGTTCTATACTTAGTCCCGTGTCTATGCTCGCGGGTTCCCAAGATGGCAAAGTGACAGATTCCATGTCCATCTATACCTTTACATCACGAGTCCGACCGACCGTCGTTAGTTTTCATAGTTGGCAAATTTTATGGCCGCAGGTTCCTGCGTAGGCACCATCGAACTCTCATGCCCCGTGTTCATGGTATACATATTGCACATGAAACTTCGGTGATCTACAATTCGACCCCGGACTTGAACCCCCAGGCCTCAGTCTACCTACGATGACTTTGTTTGAATGATTGCATATAAATGTGCCAAGTCATATATTTTTTCTATTTCTTTTTGAGATAGATATAAACAACATCTCTTTTATCTTGAACCAGGGTCTATTGAGCTCCAGCTATATTCCATGGCTGAAAATATTTTTCCCATAGTTGATATGTTTCTATAGCTTGATAATTATCAGAATAAGTGTTCTTATGTCACAAATACAGTTCTTTGCTCCCTTTATTTTTCCTATTCTATACTTACCCATTCTTCCCTTTTCTTCTTTCCATGTATTATCTGTTTTGGGTTCTATGCTTAGTCGCATATTTATGCTCGCGGGTTCCTGGGGTGGCGGATTGAGAAATTCTACATCCGTCTATATCTTCACATCACGTGTCCGACCGAATGCAGTTCATTTCCACACTTATCCAATTTTATGGCCGCGGGTTCCCCCCAATGCATTATCGAACTCCCATGCCCCATGTTCGGATATACATCTTACACTCAAAACTTTAGTTATCTACAATTTGACCCCAGACTCCTCGAACTTCCAAGCCTCACTCTACCTATGATAATTCCGTCTGACCACCCCACCTTTCCATACTTAAGACCAAGTGTTGTTCTGTGATGCATAAAGTTATTTAATCCCTTTTTTTTTATCTTCTACACTTGTCGCTTTTTCCCTTTTCTTCTTCCCATCTATTATCCCTTTCTGCTTCTATCCATAGTCACATGTTTATGCTCGTGGAGCCTCACTCTACCTATGATAATTCCGTCTGACCACCCCACCTTTCCATACTTAAGACCAAGTGTTGTTCTGTGATGCATAAAGTTATTTAATCCCTTTTTTTTTATCTTCTACACTTGTCGCTTTTTCCCTTTTCTTCTTCCCATCTATTATCCCTTTCTGCTTCTATCCATAGTCACATGTTTATGCTCGTGGGTTCCCGGGGTTGCGGGCTCAGAAATTCTATATCCATCTATATCTTCACATCATGAGTCTGACCGAATGTTGTCTATTTCCATACTTAGCCAATTTTATGACCATCGGTTCCCAACTAGGCCCTATGGAACTCTCATGTCCCAAACTCTCATGCCCCATAGCCGATGTATTTCTATCACTTGACAATTATCAGACAAAGTGTTCTTATGTCAATCATAAAGTTCTTCGCTCCCTTTCTTTTTTTCCTCTTCTATACTTAGTCGCATTTCTATGATAGCAGGTTTCCAGGTAGCAGACTCACAAATTGTATATCCATCTATATCTTGACATCACAAGTCCAACCGACCGCTTTCGTTTCCTTAGCCAATTTTATGGCCACGGGTTCCTGGTTAGGCGTTATCGAACTCTCATTCCCCATGTTCGGAGTATACATCTTGCATCCAAAACTTGGGCGATCTACAATTCCACCACGAACTCCCAGGTTCAAAAAAGTACCAAAGCATCTTTCACTCCCCTCCATCTTCGCCACCTTCGCCCCTTCCCAAAGCACATTAGTTATGATTTTACTAGTGATAGCTCACTACAGATGTTCGAAAATATTGGCATTAATAAGCAGAAATATCAAGGCCATCTCCCATTAAAATGCATTAATGGGAGAATATTATGGAATCTGATTAGTTTCTTTCTGTCAATCTTGAATTCGCAAAAAAATGTTGGTTATTTTAGTTTTTTTAAGGCATCATCATAGCAAGAATGCAATATTGTGCTGGCCCACTATCATCTACAAAGGTGTTGACATGATGCCATATTACAGGTTAGTGCATTTAAAAACCTTTTTCAACAAATTGCATGGATTTTCACGAGGATAACGAGACAAGAAAGTACAGTTGCATCTCTCGATGATTCTGTATATTTTATATTTTACGGTCAAGGAACAAGCCATCTTCCATTACAGTTGTTTTTCATGAGATTTCCCTTAAGGCTCAAAAGAGCAATGTTAAGGAATCATAAATATAAAAGGATGTTTTTAAAGGTGCTTTTTCTTCCACTAGTTATATAAGAATTTATCATCAAATGAAAATAATAACAGAACAGGACAGAGGCCGTAATTTGTCATCTAAGTCGATTTATAGAATCAAGTGATATGAGGGAAATTTACAAAAAATTTAAACAAAATGAGGCATTAATGCAAAATGAATCTTACCTTGTTCACAGTAGAAGAAATAAGAGAATTCACCCTTGTAAGGATATGAGATACAGTAGTCCAAGTAGCTCACAGGTCTTATATTTACTTATAGTAAACACAGAGGAAAAATTGTTTGCTTATAAAACAATTCATAAAATGTGACTACAATAGTAGTAGTACTAAATTGCAATCACTCGCTTATCAAGGAATAACATAAGGGAAACAAGAAATATGGAATACAAGAAGAGAACATAACTCAAACAACACAAAAGTTGGAATCCATGTCTGCACTTGTATTAATTCTCACAAAAGGAGAGTCTTTTCTTATTACATCCGGTAAGAAGCAACCTTTGTTCAGTCTTCAAACTATACATTTATACAAAATGACTTCAACCCTAGGTGGTTGAGATTCTCTTAATTCAAAATCAATAAAAATTACAATATGTGAAATTTGAAACGTTTCACTTGCATCTTTTCTGTCTCCTTGCTTACTGGCAGAGACGTTTCTTCTTCTTGTACTCCAACTCAAAAAATAGTTGGTCCCTAATCATGACTTGTGTAAAAGGAGTACACACTTTGTATCATTTTTTCCCAGACGTGCTGGCTTTTCCTTGCTCAACGCATTGAACGCATCTACCCACTAACTATACCACCAGCCTAGAAATGTTCTAGTCGAAAAGACCCAACCATGTATTTTTGTGAATTGCAAATGGTTATGGTCGAGAGGTCGACATTCTCCAACACCCAACTAATAATATTGTTATAAGGCATGAGCCTGGTCCGCGTTGCTATTTTATGTAGCTTTGATTGAGAGACAATTTTATATTTGGTAGCCTAGGTCTCAATCTCCTTGTCGCTCGAATCATTTGGGCAGTTGATCAGTTCATACTGTAGAATATCGAATACTTGCGTCCAGGTTTTCATGGTGTCTTGGATTCTGGGCGAAGTATCTAAAATGATGTTTGTGTTTGGGTTAGATCTTTCACCAGACGCTTTAGTTGCTTTCCGTGGAGCCATGGTATCACGAGCTCAACACTCTGTTGCCTGTCACAGGGAATGCACAAACTTATTATCTTGAAAACTTGTTGTTCTTTGAAAACGCAAGATGAAATTCAAACTTCAATATCCTTTTTCCCTTAATTTTATCGATTTCATAAATATCTCTACTGACGAAGTGTTAAATTTCCTTAATGAAAAATATTTAGGCAGTGATCCGAGATCTTATTTTGAATGATCACCATATATCAATTATTAATTTCGTTTATTTCTGGTGGTTCATGATTAGAAGTTTGACAAATAACATTTTAATTTTCCCGAGTTATGATTCCACGAAAAATTAATCATGAGATAATCTTCATTAATGCGTTAGTTAATCTCACTTATCATTAAGTATATTTTGGAGTTTCGGACCTCGGGGTATCCTATAGTAGTTCAAGCTATGACTTCCGAAACACGAAATCCCGAAGTGATTAATTAATTTTAATCATGTTTAACTCTTTAAATAATCGTGTTTAACCTCAAGTATTTCGGGGTTTCGGACCTCGAGATATTGATAGTCACTCGAGGTAGGATCCCCGAAATGCAAAATCGTGAAATGATTAATTAATTGTTAATCATTTTTAATCATTAATTAACCATGCTTAATGCTTAAGACATTTCGGGAGTTCATGCTTCTTGAATTGGGGATATGATAGATAGCGAAGGCCCGAAATCTGAAATCGCGAAACTATTAATTGATTTTCTAACTGGGTTTTAGTTTCTTTTTAGTTATTTATCACTTCACATATTTGGTTAATTAACTTCATTTAAAATTCTGACAGGTCACTTTCCAGAAAGACGTGTTAGATATTAGGAGGTATACGTGTGTGGTGACTAGGATCTGTTGGATGGTTTTTGCGTATCGGGGTTTTGAAAGAGCGACATGTTAACACACCTGAAACTTTGAAATCCAAAATCATGAAACCAATTTCTAGAGGTTTTGGCCTTTTTAACATTCAGGTGGCTCCAAACATTCGGTAAAAGGGGAAGCATTCGATCGATGGGAGAGATCAATCGACGACGGACCTTGTGCATGCTCTAAGGCTTAAAAGCGGAAAGATTTATCTTTTGGGAAACAGCTTCCGAGTTAAAGTGAAAAGATAGAAAAAGGGCTTTATGTTTATAATTTTAAAAGTGTTCCAACAACAAGAAGTTGATTTCCATTGAAATCTCTTCCCAGTTATTGCAATACAAAAGGCAAAAGAAATTATTTATGTCATTTTATTTAATTTTCGTCATGGCGAATTGTTATCCATTTCCTGGTCTATCTATGTGTAAGAATTTGAACTCTGAATTTGACCGAGTAACATTCTTGTGCCAGATATTATGGAGACACGACGCTTGCCAACATTTTTATAAAGTTTTTAATGATTTTGTTTCATTTTTTAAAGCATTCATATTTGGAAATTATTTTCCCCGGTTGTCTGGCTAGTTGACAATCTTCCTGGATAGGAAGGGTGCACTAGAAGAAATGGAGAACTATAATGTTTTAAGGATTTTTGGGTCTAAACAAAATCCTTTCTTTCTTCCATGTCACATATCTAGTACAATGTTTTTTGCTGGAATAGAAAGGGAGTACATCTACTGGTTGCATTTTTTCCATGAAAAACAAAAAGGTAAATTCATCTCTCTGCCTTGGAAAGTCGGGGATTTTATGGTCAGGAACCACTTCAACAGTTCTTTCACTAACACTATCCTGAATGAACTCGGTGCTAGTACCAATGATTCGCACAAGCATAACCAAAAATTCCTGGGTGAAAAAAGTGCCCAATCCACGGCCGCCACATCGAAGACCACAACATCTCGTAGCAGTACTCCAACGGCCTACCCAAGTAACAATGCCACACATAGTTCTTCAGGTGGAGGAGGAGATAATAAACCTCCCTCCGGCAAACTTGAAAGTTGTCACAAACTTCGTGCGAGCAAAAAATGAAAAAAAATAGTCCAAGAACAGGAGGGACTAAGGGGAGAAATTGATATCCACTATCTCTCCCTCGAAGATATGGAACTAGAAATTGACATTGACAAAATTTCCCTAACGACAATCACCTAGAGAGAACTGCTCTGCACAATCCTTGGATGGAAGTAATTGGCATAGATACAGTGGATGAAGAAGAGACTTTTGCATTTCAAAGCGCTATTTTTGACAGCGAATCCAAAAAATTGATTATTGAAAAGATGGATGTAAAGAATAAGACAGGGAAATCTCATTCAGATATAAACCTGTGCAACATGCGCCCTTCCCATATCTCCCATATACACCAAGCAACTGGATATGCTCTAGAAAACTCTATTAGCGGCCTTGAAATGAAAAATGCCATGTTAAAGGAGTGAAGCAAAGAATTGGAGGCAACTCTAATGCCTCTTCCATTGTTTGCTACTCCTTTGGCAATGGTCGGGTCCATCGCACCTGCGGAAAAGTTAAAAGGATCAGCAACACATCGGCCCAAGGCTATGTGGAAAATAATATAAACAAAAGAATGGAATTAATAACAAAAGCTTGGGATATTTCAAAGAATATGGTCTGTTTTGGAACAAGAGCACATGATTTTCATGAGTATCTGCAAGAAGATCTCAAGAATGAGCAAGGTTTCTACCTCGATGCAGTTTTACCATTTGGTGTTAAAGTTACCAGTATGAAGGAATTCAGAATAAGACATGAGGATCTCCATTCCCTGGATCGAATAGACCAGCTAAATGCATGTTGGAAAGAAAAGGTAAAGAACCTGAATGGTATCGTTCAAGAATGTAGCCAGACCATATCTAGAAGAGACAAATTATTCAAGAAGCTAATTGAGATAGATCTAGTTGCCAGCACCAATGAAGTCCAGGACCCGAAATGGATATTCAACTCGTTGTTTTTAACCAAGCAAGCATTTGATGATCAAGTTCATATCTATAAAAGACTGTCATTTGAAAAATTCTATGGCATTCTTGAATATGGTGAAGATGACGTGAAAACCTGGCTAGTCAGTTATGAGATTAAAAACCAAGATATTCAAGAAGCATTGCACAACTTGTCTATTAATCTAAGGGACTTGGAAAGTGAATTCTTCAATATAAAAATGCGGCATGAAATCAACGTGGCACCTGTGAGGAGCTACATCGAAGAATGGTTCAAAAAGGTTGTCGACCAGATTATCAATGAAGGTCAAAGCCGAGGAAAACCATAAAAGGACATCGGAAAGAAAATGAAAATGCATGGGACACCATCATAGTAAGTTGATACTAATCACATTCTTTTGTCTTCATCCAGTTACTCTAACAAAGCTTTAACCAAGGTCTGACAATTTTCTCTTTCTTCTTGCCAGGTTTTGTTGTTTTCCATCGCCGACTTTCTTCTTTCTACAAAATTCATTCTTGTACATCTTTGATTTGTAGTCTGTGACAGTCCCAATCCCAGTCATTCTGGAAAATGCATTTTTATTTCATAGAATATGTACTGAACTATATATTTTTTTACAAATTCGAAGACAACTATTTCTGGGAAATATTCTCAAATGCATTTTGTGACCCAGTTTATCTGAATATAAATATTTGAGGTTGTTCTATGGTGATCTTCAATGTTTGGTGTTGTTATTTGAAATTTGTATTTCTTCTTAAAATTAACTCATTTCCTTGTGCATGTTCCTGTTCTATATTGTGCATATATTGCAGCTTCCTAGATTTCAGAATATTCTTCGATATACAAAATGTAAAGTCATATATTGTTTTCTCTATTTCTTGTGGGTTTGAGAAAAATTGCAAGCCCAAAACACCATTCAAATTCGAACATGGTTTACATTTGGACCACAAATAAGCTATTAAGATACATTAATAAGAATACATTTTCAATAAACATAAACAAAATCCCTTTAAACTTGAACCTGACTTTCTCTGGCTCCTGGATTGCCTGCGGGTTGACCGGTTAGTGGACTGCCAAATCCTCATTTCCATCTATATCTTCACATCAGGATCCTGAACGACCACTGTCCCTTTCAACACTTAGCCAATTATCTCACCGCGGTGTCCCAACTTAGCGCTATTGAATTCTTATCCCACGTGTTTCGTGATATACATCTTGCACCCAACACTTCCGTCATATACATTTTGCACCCAACAATTCTGTGATACACATTTTGCAGACAACACTTGCATCATTTTAAATTCGACCTCGGGCCACTGGAACTCACAAGATTCACTATACCCGGGTTCACAACTTTCAAAAAATTTATCGCTCTCTTCAATCCCCGCCACATTCCTGCCAGCCTCAATGCATATTTATTCTGCTTTCACTAGTGACAACTCAGTGCACAGGTTCTCTTATTGGCATTAACAAGAAAAAAAATGTATTCAACAGTGATTTACGGAAGCTCGACCGACCCCTGAGTTGGTGCTATTATAAATCTTGCACCCAAAACTTGTGTCATCTACAGTTCCGCCAGATACGTCTTGCCCCCAAAACTTCATTCGTCTACAATTCATCCACAAATTCGAACATGGTTTACATTTGGACCACAAATAATCTATTAAGATACATTAATATGAATACATTTTAAATAAATATAGACAAAATATCTTTAAACCTGAACCTCACTTTCTCCAACTCCTGGATTGGATATGTCCACATCTTGCACACAACACTTCTATGATATACATCTTGCACACAACACTTCTGTGATATTCATTTTACACTCAACACTTCCGTGATTTACAATTCGACCCCAAACTCCTGGAATTCGTTCTTCACAAAAGTTTCAAACCATTTATCACTCTCTTCAATCCCCGCAACATTATCTCCCTTCCCAATGCACATTTATTATGCTTTTACTAGCGACAAGTCAGCACACAGGTTCGCTATTCAACCGTGATTTACGGTAGTCTGACCAACCGTTGTTTCTTTTCATACCTAGCCAATTCTATGGCCATCGGTCATTCCACAAAAATTTCAACCATTTATCGCTCTATTCAACTCCCGCCACATTCCCATCCTTCCTAATACACATTCATTTATTGGCATTTATAAGCAAAAAACACATTCAAAAACAATTTATGGAAGTTTGACTGACCCCCGGGTTGGCGCTATTATAAATCTTGCACCCAAAACTTTTGTCATCTACAAGTCCATGATATACATCTTGCACCCAAAACTTTCGTGGTCTACAATTCCTCCACATATTGGAACATGGTTTACATTTGGACCATAAATAATCTATTAAGATACATTAATATAAATACAATTTAAATAAATATATTTAAACTTGAACCTGACTTTTTTCGAACTCGTGGATTGGTCCTATATCATCACATCACATCATGAGCCTGACCGACTGTAGTTCCTTTCAACACTTATCCACTTATCTCTTCACGGGGTCGTGACTTAGCACTATCAAATTTTTATGCCGCTTGTTCTGTGATATACATGTTGGTTCGCTTATTGGAATTTATAAGCAAAAAACACCTTCAACAACGATTTACGAGAGTCCGACCGACCCCCGGGCTGGCTCTATGACACAGACCCCCAGACCCACAGGTTGGGATATGCACAGGATCTTTTCTTTTCGGCCCCTGAGAGCTCGATTGGCTCTTTTATTTCCCTTTCAGGAAATCAACACCCACAACAAACCTTAAGGAAACTCCTCTTGTATTTCGGGATACCGGATTTCACGATTTCATGAATCCTGTGGTCGAGCACCTTATCTCTTCGACCTCCGAAACCCTAAAATACCAATGCATGCCTTCTCCTGATGTTAATTTTGGCTTTTCTCCTTTCGCAATTTCGGGAGTTGCGATGTCATGCAACTCTTCCCCTCGACTCCCGGAGTCCCGAAACCCGAATTAACGAGTTGTCGAAATACAAATGTCTTGACCTTCCCCTTCTCTTCATGATTTCAGGGTTTCAACCACCGAAATACGCTTTTACTATGTCCTCAGGGCTCTCGAACCTCCAAACCCCGAAATGCCAAAATTACGTCTCCTGAAATCCTTTCGGACTTTCGCGTACCGGAAGTTCAATATGCTAAGGATCGAATACTCTGTCACTTCCGTCTTTCGGTCTCCGAAGTCCCGAAATGACGAAATGGCACTTCTCCTCGCTGCTTTCAAGAACCTCAATAGGAAGTCTCATGTCCTTCCACATGTCACCTTCTCTTTATTTCGGGTTTCTGGGTATCAGGAGTTTGGAGCTCTCGAACCACCTTATGTCCTCGTAATCCCTGATTTCCCAAATTTCGATTTTTCCGAAACACTTATACTTTTCCCCGTTCCTTCGGAATTCACAACTTCGGAAAATTCAATGTGGAGTGTAGACCCTTGTCAACGAGAATGCCGAAATCCCGATTTCTGAAATGCCGATAATCCTTTGTCGCGACTTTTGATTTCGGGTTTTCTCCTTACCTCCACACACGAAAACCTCCTTTTCGCGTTTCAGGGGTTTGATCAGCCAAGGATTTGGCTTACACTTCGGACTTTCGAACCCTGAAATGCTGAAATGATCTGACATCCCAATAAGTCAAGATCAATGGCCCCTTATCCACCTTGCATCTCTTGTAGATCCTACGGTTCTCGCTATTTCAGGAGTTCTCCCTGGAGAACCTCGACCGTCCAAATTCCTTCTTCAAGAACCTCTTCCATGAGTCACCTCAGCGATCCTCTTCACTTTGGCTTGGCCTCTGCACAATGACCAAAACTCCTCTCCTGCTCTTCAACACTTGAAGATGCTACCTCTCCCGAGATTTCTTTCGCAAACTCAAATCTCCTAAGAGATTTCTGCACGCACTCCTTGCAACACTTCTTCAAATATTCTTAAATATTTGAATCTCTTGACTCTGTGCAACTCTGCAACAACAGTCCTTCAATCTCTCAACCTTAGTCTATGTGTTCTAAGGTCTCAACCAGCCTGCGCACACCTTGCACAACTTCTATGCTTGTCTTTCACTTCAATTGAAATGAGAACAACGATATCCCTCCTGAGCTTTTAGAGATGAACTCTGAACCCCTCAACGCACTCCTTGCAGGAACTCTGACTCAAGAAGAGAAAAAATTAAATTTCATTTCCTTACTCTCTCAGACTTTAAACACTTAACATGAAATCATACATACATAGCATAAAGGCAAATGTACAACAGAAAGAGTAAAACAACCATAAGCATATCATTCAGTATGTATACACAGAAAGCATTATAACACCATGAGTCTGAATCAAAGATTCATATATTAATTTCAAAACTTCTATACATGGATTCTTCTATACAGCTCTCTGCTACAGCTCTTCTCTATGCTCTATGATATTCTTGATAATGTTACAATGATACAAGATGAGGGTGTCTATATCTGTTTTCCCTCGAGCTCCTAAAACTGTCTAATCTAGAATTTAAATTTACCTACTTTCATTAACTATGCATAAATGCCTCTACACCTTACAGATGAAAGAGAATCTCTCAAGATTTGTTTACAATCTGGAAGTACGCCCTTCTTAACTATTACATTAAAGTCTATGCATCCAAACTTTCAAAATATTGCAAACAATTTTTAACATGTGCCAAAAAGTGATGGTGTTTGTCCCACGCTCGCTTTCTGTTGGCGATGCTCCTGCATCATACTCCCTCGCTTGAAAATTTTCATGGACTCATGTTCATGAGATCTTGCACTGTCTGTCCATGCTTCTGAATTTATACTTCATTCTCCCAGCTGGCATATTCAACTGGATGTCCCTTCCACTTGACTAAGTATTCAAAATACTCTTTTATCCTGGTCTTCTTGTTGACTCTCTTGTCAAGTATACTCTCCATCTGTGGTTTTTCAGCTACAAGCATCTGTTTAGTCCACTGAACCTATGTCTTTCCACTGTCTTATTCAGATTTGTAAGGGTACAAATCTAAGATGTTGAATATCGGTGAAATTCTGATCCCATCAAGTAATTCGATCTCATATGCATTTGCCCCAAATTTCCTTATGATCTTACATGTTCCAATCTTTTTCATTTTGAGTTTGTTATATGTTCCCCTTGGGAACCTTTCCTTTCTTAGGTGTGCAAGAATCAGATCACCAACTTCGAATTGAAGTTCTCTCCTGTGTTGATCTGCTCTGCACTTGTACTCTTGGCTCGAGTTCTACAATCGCTCCTTCACTTGACTGTGAAGTTCCTTCATAACCTCTGCAAAATTCTTTGCACTAGCACTTCTAGTTTCATCCTGTTCTGAATCCTTCAGTTTAGAAACTCCCCTGGGTTGCATTCCATAAGCAACCTGAAATAGACTATGCCCTGTGCTTCTATTGATCGAATCATTATAAGAAAATTCCTCCTGTGGTAGAATGTGATCCCACTGATTGTGGTGTTCAATCACTAGGCTCCTTAGTAAATCTCCCAAGATTTTGTTTACAACTTCTGTTTGCCCATCCGTCTGAGGATGATATGCTGAGCTAAATGACAATTTTGTTCCCAGCTTCTTACATAAAGTCCTCCAGAAATGTCCTACAAACTTAGTGTCTCGATCTGAAACTATGCTCCTTGGTAAGCCGTAAAGTTTGACGACTTCTTTGAAAAACAAGTTCGCGATATGAGTCGCATCACTGGTTTTCTGACATGATATAAAGTGTGCCATTTTAGAAAATCTGTCTACCACCACAAAGATTGAATCAAACCCTCTTTGTGTTCTCGGCAGCCCCAACACAAAATCCATGCTTACTGCATCCCATGGCCTCTCTGGTATGGGTAATGGCTGATACAACCCTATATTCTGTCTTTTTCCCTTTGAGTGCTGACAAATTTTGCATCTGTCCACAAATATTTTGACATCGGTCCTCATCCCTAGCCAAAAATATGAGCTATTTAATTTTGAGAACGTTTTGTCATAACCGAAATGTCTGGCCAATCCTCCACTGTGATTTTCCTTCAACAGATTCTCCCTCGTGGAGAATTTTGGAATACATAATTGATTGCCTCTGAATAGTAATCCATCCCAGATCATATATTCAGTCCATTGGCTTATGTCCCTAAGAATTGGATTCTCAGATGCCTTATACGCCTCTTTGAAATTTGGATCATTTCTGTACATGTCCTTGAGATTATCAAAACCTAAAGTTTTGACTCTAAACTCCTGCACCAGCAAACATTTCCTGCTCAATCAACAACTTTGTTAGCAGTTCCAGAAATATGTTTAATTACAAAAGTAAAATTCTGTATGTATTCAACCCATTTTGCATGTTTTTGGTTCAACTTATCCTGTTGAGTTACAAATTGTAAGGCATGATTATCACTGTACAAAACGAACTCTTTAGGAACCAAATAGTGCCTCCACTTCTTCAGTGCTTGTATGACCGCATAAAAATCTTTGTCATATGTGGAGTACTTAACCTTTGCCTCATTCAGTTTCTCACTGAAGTATGCAACTAGCCTGTCATCTTGGCTGAAGACCGCTCCAATTGCAAATCCACTAGCGTCACATTTGACCTGAAATGTCTTGTTGAAATCTGGCAACACTAAGATTGGTTGTTCAGTAATCTTCCTTTTCAACAAATTGAAACTTTTCTCTGCTTCTTCTATCCAGTGAAAAGATTTATGCCTTTTCTTCACCATGTCCATCATCAGTGTGCTAATTCCACTGAAATTTCTGATAAATTTTCTATAGAAACTAGCCAATCCATGAAAGCTTCGAACTTCAAATATACTCTTTGGCGATGGCCAATTCTTAATCACCTCCACTTTATCTGGATCCATTTTTAACTTATTTGCAGAGATAACAAACCCCAAATAAATGATCTCTATCTTCAGGAATGATGATTTCTTCACATTTATTAGCAACTTTTCTTGCTGTAATCTTTTCATCACTGTAGCCAAATGCTTCAAGTTCTCTGTTTTTGTTCTACTGAAAATCAGTATATCGTCAAGATATACAATGACGAACTTTCCTATAAACTCCTTCAAGACTTCGTTCATCAACCTCATGAAAGTACTAGGTGCATTTGTTAAGACAAATGGCATAACAAGCCATTCATTTGTCTTGAATGTTGTCTTCCATTCATCACCTTCTCTCATTCGGATTTGATGATATCCACTTTTCAAATCAATCTTTGAAAAAAATTTGGCTCCACTCAAACAATCCATCAAATCATCCATCCTTGGCAGTGGAAATTTATACCTGATGGTAATCTTGTTAATTGCTCTTGAGTCTGTACACATCCTCTAGCCTCCATCCTTCTTTGGACTGAGCACTGTTGGAACAGCGCATGGACTCAAGCTTTCTCTAACCAATCCTTTGTCCATTAAATCCTGCACCTGTCTCTTGACCTCTTCATTCTCCTGTGGTGTCAATATGTACGCTGCTTTGTTTGGTAAACTAGCTCCAAGTATAATATTGATGTGATGACTTATACTCTGGATAGGTGGCAACGAACGAGGTAGTTCTTCCACTACTATATCAGCAAATTCTTCCAGTAATTGTTGGATTTCCTCTGGTAAATCATCCACTCTTGTGCTGGTTAAAACAATTCTAGGCTTCCTAACCACAATGAATTGTGTATCTTCTTTCTTCTTAACCTCCTTAAGAAGTTCATTCCCACTCATGAGAAGTACAGTGTTGCTTACCTCTGTTGTCACTTCTTTATCCTTAATTGGTAACAACATGTGAGTTCTTCCATTCTTCTCTTGGGTGTACATGTTCTTTCTCCCATCATGAATCACATTCCTGTCATATTGCCACGGTCTACCCAGCAATAGATGACAAACATCCATGGGAATGACATCACATAGTATTTCATCCTTATATCCTCCTATTTTAATCTCAACTAAACATTATTTAGTGACATTTACCTGATGCCCTTTTTGTAGCCATGAAACTCTGTATGGGCTTGGATGTTCAATAGTCTCCAGCTCTAGCTTTTCTAACATCTCTGTAGAAACGAGATTGTATGTGTTACCATTGTCCACGATGACCTTGCATACCCTTTCTTTGGTCTTGCAAGCAGTCTGAAAAAGTCAGTTCCTTTGGACTGGATTTTCTACCTCCTTCTCTGGCGTTAAGAGAACTTTCCTCATCATCAGTGATCTTCCACCTTTAGCATCCTCTGCCTCAACATTTCATCTTTGTGCTTCAGCAATGTGAGTCTCACCTCCTTCTTTCTTCTTATCTGGACATTCATAAGACTTATGCCCATTCATAAGACTTTTGCCACCTCTGCCTCTTCCTCTTCCTCTGGTTCGAGGAATAGTATTTATGTATGCATACTGTCCTCTCTGTGAGCTTCCACCTCTCTCTATTCGAGTTTGAGGTTTCTTCCACTCTTCCTTAGGTTTCTGATTCTTGTCTTGGGAAATTGTTTTGCCTCTGGCTTGACTTCTGCCTCACCCTCTTTGACTTTGCTTTCGACTCAGCTTCTCTTCAGCCTTCAGAGCCATCTGATAAGCATCTTCCACCGGTGGGATGGTCATCATGCTCATCTCATCTTGGATGTCATATCTCATACCATTCATATATCTGGCAACCTTTTCATCATCACTTTCACGATGACCTGCCCTGATGTTTAACTTGTAGAACTCTTCAGTGTACTCTTTCACTGACATCAGCTTCTGTCTCAAATTCTGAATCCTATGAAACAAATGGATTTGGTAATCCTTGGGTATGAATTTTGCCTTCATCTTCACAACCATTCTGTCCTAACTCTTGATTTTTTGCTTGCCTTTGCAGCATCTGTCAGCCTGCAGTTCATCCCACCATAATGTTGCATGCCCTTTAAGTCTTGTGACACCATGTTTGATCTTCTTGTCTTCCTCAACATCCTCATAGTCAAAATATTTATCCAGAGCTCTAATCCAATCTAGAAGCTCTTCAACATCCAGGTTTCCTTCATATACTGGAATCTCCATTTTTTCTCTAGCACCTATCCTTGCAATAGCCCTGAATAGGCATTCTTTTGCTACAACTTCTTCGTTTCCAGCTTCATTTTCACTTTCAAATTCGTTGATATCCCCATCATCAACTATGTGCCTCTGTGTTGTCTCCATGGCATCAAGCCTGGCACGTAGTTCATGCATCTCTCTTTCCCCTAGCGGATTAGGTAATTTCCTACCCCTTCTTCTTGGCATTTCCCTTTCCTCTGGTGGATCGGGTGTTTGCCTGTCTCTTCTTCTCGGCGGAATGGATGTAAGATTCCTCTTTTCCCTGCTACAGAAATCAAAGAAATTTTTCTATGCTTTGATACCACAACTAATGTGTATCAGAGTACTCCTTTTCCCTAGCTTACTCTGCCTGAGATATACAGACAAAATCAAGCTTTGATACCACAACTGACGCAGAGCCCCAGGCCCGCAGGTTGGGATCCGCACAAGATCTTTTCTTTTCGACCCCTGAGAGCTTGATTGGCTCTTTTATTTCCCTTTCGGGAAATCAACACCCACAATAAACCTTGAGGAAACTCCTCTTGTATTTTGGGATACCAGATTTTGCAATTTCGCGAATCCCATGGTCGAGTGCCTTATCTCTTCGACCTTCGAAACCCTAAAATACTAATGCTTGCCTTTTCCTGATGTCAATTTTGGCTTTTCTCCTTTCACGATTTCTGGAGTTGCGATGTCATGCAACTCTTCCCCTCGACTCCCGGAGTCTTGAAACCCGAATTAACGAGTTGTCGAAATACAAATGTCCCGGCCTTCCCCTTCTCTTCGCGATTTTGGGGTTTCAACCACCGAAAAGCACTTTTATTATGTCCTCAGGGCTCTCGAACCTCCGAACCCTGAAATGCCAAAATTACGTCTCCTTAAATCCTTTCGGACTTTCGCGTACTGCGAGTTCGATATGTTAAGGATCGAATACTCTATCACCTCCGTCTTTCGGTCTCCGAAGTCCCGAAATGACGAAATGGCACTTCTCCTCATTGCTTTCACGAACCTCGACAGGAAGTCTCATGTCCTTCCACGTGTCACCTTCTCTTGATTTCAGGTTTCCGAGTATCGGGAGTTTGGAACTCTTGAACCACCTTATGTCCTCGTAATCCCCAATTTCCCAAATTCTGATTTTTCTGAAACACTTATACTTTTCCCCGTTCCTTCGAAATTCACAACTTCGGAAAATTCAATGTGGAGTGTAGACCCTTGTCAACGGGAATGCCAAAATCCCTATTTCTGAAATGTCGATAATCCTTTGTCGTGACTTCTGATTTCGGGTTTTCTCCTTACTTCCACACACGAAAACCTCCTTTTCGCGTTTCGAGGGTTTGATCAGCCAAGTATTTGGCTTACACTTCAGACTTTCGAACCCCGAAATGCCGAAATGATTTGACGTCCCAATAAGTCAAGATCAGCGGCCCCTTATCCACCTTGCAGCTCCTGTAGATCCTACGGTTCTTGCTATTTCGGGAGTTCTTCTTGGAGAACCTCGACCGTCCAAATTCCTTCTTCAAGAACCTCTTCTCTGAGTCACCTCAGCGATCCTCTTCACTTTGACTTGGCCTCTACACGAAGACAAAAACTCCTCTCCTGCTCTTCAACACTTGAAGACACTACCTCTCCTGAGCTTTCTTTCGCAAACTCAAATCTCCTGAGAGATTTTTGCACGCACTCCTTGCGGCACTTCTTCAAATATTCCTAAATATTTGAATCTCTTGACTCTGTGCAACTCTACAACAACAGTCCTTCAATCTCTCAACCTTAGTCTATGTGTTCTAAGGTATCAACCATCCCGCGCACACCTTGCACAGCTTATGTGCTTGTCTTGCACTTTAGTTGAAATGAGAACAATGGTATCCCTCCTGAACTTTTAGAGATGAACTCTGAACTCGTCAACGCACTCCTTGCGGACGCTTCACTGCACTCATTGCAGGAACTCTGACTCAAGAAGAGAAACAATTGAAACTCATTTCCTTACTCTCTCAGACTTCAAACATTTAACATGAAATCATATATACATAGCATAAAGGCAAATGTACAACAAAAAGAGTAAAAAAACCATAAGCATATCATTCAGTATGTATACACAGAAAGAATTATAACACCATGAGTATGAATCAAAGCTTCATATATTAATTTCAGAACTTCTATACATAGATTCTTCTATACAGCTCTCTGCTACAACTCTTCTCTATGCTCTATGATATTCTTGATAACGTTACAATGATACAAGATGAGGGTGTCTATATCCGTTTTCCCTCCAGCTCCTAAAACTGTCTAATCTAGAATTTAAATCTACCTACTTTCATTAACTATGCATAAATGCCTCTACACCTTACAAATGAGAGCGAATCACTCAAGATCTGTTTACAATCTGGAAGTACATCCTTCTTAACTATTACATTAAAGTCTGCGCATCCAAACTTTCAAAATATTGCAAACAATTTTTAACATGTCCCAAAAATGTGATGGCATTTGTCCCACACTCGCTTGTTGCTGGTGATGCTCCTGCATCATGCTATTATAAATCTTGCACCCAAAACGTTTTTCATATACAAGTCTGCGATATACATCTTGCACCCAAAACTTTCGTAGTCTACAATTCGTCGCAACTTAGCGCTATCAAATTCTTATGCCTCATGTTCCGTGATATACATGTTTCACACAACACTTCTGTGATATACATTTTGCACCCAACACTTCCGTCATTTACAATTCAACCCTGGTTCACAAAACTTTCAAACCATTTATCACTCTCTTCAATCCTCGCCACATTCCCGCCCTTCCCAATGCACATTCCTTATGCTTTTACTATCAACAAATCAACATACAGGTTCGCTCATTGGCATTAATAAGAAAAAAATGCATTCAAGTATACAGGAGTCCGATCCACTGTCATTTCTTTCCATACCTAGTTGTTGGGTTGTCGTAACCGAAGTTTCCTTCCCTCTTTTCCATGATATACATCTTGGACCCAAAAACTTCGGTGATCTACAATTCCATAGCTATCCAACTTTATAGAATCCGATCTATGGGTTGGTGCTATTATAGATCTTGCACCCAGAACTTCCGCCATTTACAATTTTGTGATGCACATATTGCACCGAAAACTTACGTGCTATTCAATTCCTCCAGCTCACAAGATTCACTCTACCCAACTTCACAAATCTTTCAAAGCATTTATCGTTGCCTTCCATCCCCACTACCTTCGCACCCTTCCCAATGCACATGGATTATGCTTTTACTAGTGACAACTCAACACACATGTTCGAAAGAGATTGGCACTGATTTGCTTAGTCACAACTCGCCATACAAGTTTTCTTAACAATATTACTCAACTCTCCCCATTTTCCAAAAATAACCTTATAAGCTACTTGGCAAGGACTACGCTACCACGCAACACTTTTTTAACAACTATGTTATATGGACAAACTCTAGCATAAAAGCTACATACCCACATCAAATATGAAAATTTTATTTCTCATGATCATGATTATGTTATAATTCTTCTCCATGTTAACTAGTTTGACTATAGGGAATATGTAAGGGTAGGCGGGGGTTAAAATATGACTAACAAAAAAACCATGTATTTTACACATGTACTCTTAAGCATCAACCTAATCTACTTATGTATGGAATGCCGAAGAGAGGAAAATTGAGAAAAATAGAAACAATTGTTGTACAACATTGTGTGTATTAGTATGACTATACAAATATATCATATGATTGTACTATATGGATTGTTGTATGGTACTCTTTCTCCCAAGTGATTCCCTCTCTCTCTCTTCTAGTTGTTGTCTCTATTTAACAAAAACAGTATCTGAATTCTCTATCTTGACCAATCTTTATACTTCTAGTTGAAACACTAATCTACCAAAACCCTAATATTTTAGTAAGATGTACAGTTGAAATTAATCTTAGTCTAAGTCATTAATGCATGAAATACACTTTATTACCATCAATAGCTAAATAAATACTTTTCACTTTTTTCCTAAAGTAAATTACCAAACACATTACTTTTCAAAATATCTCAAACTACTTCTAGCACATTCACACCAAACCTCTGTTGAAGTTCTTATCCAAGCTATATTTCTCAATACTCCCCCTTAGCGAGGAAGGAATTTTGCGCTAGTCCAAGTTTGTCTCTGAATGCTTCAAACTTCCCTTTTGTTAAGGGCTTGGTTAAAATATCAACTACCTACTAATCCGTGGGAATATATTGGAGCTTCACTACTCCCTTCTAAATCGTATCTCGTATGAAGTGATATCTTATCTCTATGTGCTTAAACCTATCTTGAAATAGTGGATTCTCAAAGAGTTTGATGCAACTCTAGGTATTACAATAAACGACCATCGAATCCAACTCCTGATCAAACAATGATGCAAGTAACTTATGAATCCAAATAGCCTCATAACCAACAACACTAGCTACCATGTACTTTTCCTCTATTGAGTTAAGTGCCATGGAATTTTGCTTTCTACTGAACCATGATATCATCGTTGAACCCAAGATAAAGGAACACCTTGAGGTTCTCTTCTTGTTTGTTGTGTTTCCCACCCAATTTGAGTTTATATACCCTTGTAACTTCACTTCACCGTCTCCAAGATATCTTAGATCATACTCAATTGTTCCCCTCAAGTACCTAAACACATGTTTTGCTACTAGCCAATGCTCATGCCTTTGCTCCACCATGAACTGACTCAAGGTGTTCACTGTAAAACATATATCTAGTCTAGTGTTGACCAAATACATCAAGAAAAATATTATCAACCTATACTAACAGGCTCAGACAATGTCATCCTTTAATCAATGTTTTATCATAATTTACATCCCTTTATGTCTACCTTTCTAGCCTTTACCCATCCTTTTAGCGTTCAGATGGAAATTTTCACACAAGGTATTTATTAGCTTGCATTTTGTCACATTTCATTGATTATTTGATAATAATTAGAAATAAGTATGTGCTTATGACCACTTGCAGACATGTTGCAGATTTCGTGTCCTATAAGATTGCTACAAAAACTCACAACAATGGTGCAAAACCTTATGTGTTGTGGAAACTCTACAATAGTGTCGCAGAACCTTTTGTGTTGCAGAAACTATACAACAGTGTTGTAGAACCTTCTGTGCTATGTAAACTCTACAATAATGCAATCACAACAAATTTCTGCAATCAATTATTATTGTTGTGATAAGTACTTCATTCATAGTCTACTGATTTGATCATTAAGAGTTTGTGCTCAGAAATGAAGATGCATTATGTGATAAGGAAATAATTCCAAACAAACCAAAACCAATTGCAATAAAATTAGACCAAAATAGAAATAATTCAGTTGTTCATTGGACTTATGCTTCCAAGATAATTTTATGGCCATTGATCAAAATCATTTCTTTGGCATAAGGGCATTAAACAATTTTGTGATTACTTAGAGAAACATTCCAATTATTTAGTCTTCAATGCCTGATTTATGTAGGTGATCAAATGAAAAATGTAATCAATAATGGAAATCATATAAGGAATCAAATCTACAATTGAACTAAATAACTAAAAGAAAATGAACATAATGCATGCTAGAGAATGGGGGCCTTGCCAATCATGACATACGTTGTAAATAAAGATTAGATTGTTTGAGCACTCATGCACAAACACAAAACATCAACACTCCGATTATTATGAAATGAAGTTCAGGAATTACAAGTGTACAATCGTAAAATTTATCTCTTTTCTCAATAATTGACTCCCTTCCTCTATTCTACGACCATACATTTATACAGAAGAGGGTTGGGATGGGTCACAATTGATTCCCCTAATTTATGAATGGTGTAAATCATAAAATGGAAAATACAATAACTCCCAAGAAAAATTGGGTCAATTACTATCCAAGATAAGATGTAATATGTTTACAAAATATTTCTTTAACATAAAACTTCTGGAATTGGGTTGAATCAATTTATTTGTTGAGTTGGGTGCTCTATTTGGAATGTGGTTTGAAAAACGACTGCAATAGGAAATATGGGAGAATCCTCTTTGAAGAAATGCCTATACATCCCTCATCATGCACTTTCTGACGAATCTGCTCAACGACTAATCTAATTGGGCACATTTTGCACAAAACCCAACTCACAAAATCTCCTGATTCATCCTCATCGTTCCAAAATTTATGTGTAAAGATCGTTTCCTGGATGGATGATCCCAAATTTGACTGGAAACGTTAATCATGAGCTAGATGTGGCCACATTGGATTTGGGTACCAACTAGATAACATAAAACCATATCAATTGGTCTAGGAACAAAATCATTGTTCCTGAATTTCACCTAGATTTGCATAGATATACCAACCTTGGAGGTCATTACTAGAATTCACTATTTGACTATAGGAAATTTCTGTGTAAACCATAATCCTTCTTAGTTCATTGAAAATAAAGGAAATAAATAAAAATTAACCACTTTGGCGTATGGAAGTGTATCATGGTGTTTTTATGAAGAAATATGATGGAAATAATGGTAAATGTATGAAATGATGCAGTGAAAAGAAAAATTTAAATGATGGAAATATGACAAAATGGTGACCCAACACTTCTAAGTGGACAACCTGACATAGAATTTCAATAAAATACAGCTCAAGAAAAAACATAATCCCCCTTTTGTAGAATCAATAACACAACAAAGTCGTGGTTTTCAAAACTTTTGGTACAACATGACAGTAGAAGGAGGAGTAGGATTCATTGAGGAAGAGACAAAACCCATGTCGTAGAATCTCTTGATTTGTCATCATTGATCCAAAATTTATGTATAAATATCGTTGCTTGGTTGGATGCTTCCAAATTTGACTAGAAATGTTAATCACAAGTTGAAGGTGGCCATGTTGGATCTAGGTACAGATTAGATTACACAAAACCATGTCAATGGGTCTAGGAACAAAACCCTTGTTCCAGAATTTCACCTGGAGTTGTTTATATATACCAACCTTGGAGGTCCTTACCAAAATTTTCTCTTTCACCACAGGAAATTGCTGTGTAAACCATTATTAATAAAACCAAGCATAATCCTTCTTAATTCATTAAACATAAAGGAAATAAATAGCAATTTACCACTTTAGCATTTGGAAGTGTATCATGACATTTTTATGAAGAAATGTGGTGGAAATAGTGGTAAATGTATGAAATGATGCGGTGAAAAGAATGGTTTAAATGATGAAAAAGATGAAAAAATGGTGAGCCAACATCTCCCCCACACCTGAGGGTTTTCATGTCCTCGTGAAAAAGTATTGATGACATCACAATTGATCCATTTTAACTTAATTGAATTTTGAAATATTTTATCATCCAAATTTTGGTAACTGACTCTTGTAGCAGTCTTGTCTAGCCATTATCTCTCAAACTACAAATTGGTTTTCTATGAAATTTGGTGAGGTTGTTGGTATCCCCCCTTTGCTTCTGCTCACAAAACGTTGATGCCAATGGATGCACAAATTTTGATAAAAAGGAAAAATGGTTGAAGGTGATAGTGGCCAATTTCTTGGAAAATATAAACTAGGTTTGCTTGAAATTTGTTGTGTTTATTCATCATACTTGGATACATATTTGGTCCAAATTTCACGACCAACGAGTTCACGGTTTGTGATATATCAACAAATCAATTTTTTCTCTGTTTATGAAAAAATGGCATTGATTGTAGCTTTGACCAAGAGTTGGGATAATATGATAACCTTGGAAGTTGCTACTGGAATTTTGAATGTTTGCTACAAGAATTTTTCTGTGTGAAGAAGAAATCCCACAAAGTGAAATTCTCCTTGTTGATTTGTATTACTGTCACAGTGAACGATATTTTTATCTTGATTTATTTGAACATGAGCAACAATGCTTTCATAAAAAACTATCAAAGTATATTGGATCATGTTGGATCAAAATGGGAAGGATAAGGAAATGGTTTTATGATGATGGTGAGAGGTTTAAGAATGAAGGATGAAGCATAAAAAAGAGGTGGTTTGTGAAGTGGAATAATGGGAACAAAGTGAAATGACGACATATGATAGGAATATCGAGCTTACAAATTAAAAGGTTTCACAATTGATTTCACCTCAAGTTTACCTTTATGAAAGTTGAAATTGATGCTGATAGAGTGATGTATGCTAAAGTTGGAATCATAAAAGAGAGATTCAATTTTGAGAATGATGTATATTGGAAATCATATGAAAGAAGGCTAGAGTTCTATATGCTGGAAATAACCAAAGTTGATGGTGATATTGAATGCTGAACTCTAGAACAAATAAATATATGATCCAACAACCATTATTAAATCTTGGCTTGGAGGAAAGAAACAAATCCGTCCGAGCTGATCTTAAACTTTGACTGCTGAAGCATAAGAGAATTGTGGTTATTGCAATAAATTTGAATTATACTGTTCAAAACTATGTTGAAGATGACCTATGCATTTTTATTTGAAAGAAATTATGGAAATGCTGAAAACTCATCTCACAAACATTTTCCAAGTGGATGATGTCAATTTATTTGAGCGTAGCTGTATAAACCTTGGATGGATTACATGAAATAATTCTTGTAATTTTTTAAAGGATTACATGAAATAATTTCGGTAATTACTCTTGAAATTCCTGTAATGATGAAGGATTACAAGAAATAATTTTGGTAATGCTAAAGTATTACAGGAAATTACAGGAAATTGGACTTATTGACTTATTGAAGAATTCTACCTGCTAGTAACTTGGTTTTCAAGTAGAGTTCATGCTTAGTTGCGCCAGTCACCTGATTTTCACAACTAAGATTTATTTTATCTTTACTTTATCTTTATTTAATTTTATACACTATCCTACTCTACTTGAAAAATAAAAACCTCTTTCAAGTGTAGGAATACTTCCAATTCATTCATTCACGTAATAAGATCTCAATTAAAATCACATCCAAGTAGGAAAAGTGTACCTTAATGAATACCGAGATATGAGAAGCTAGGTCATTTTGTAGAGATGGTGCCAAGAATTGTTGAAATATGGAGTGATGTTGTAGACTACTGTCTGATTGAAACCAAACTTCAATATAATCCTTGTTTCTTGTAGTTGTCATGTCATGAAGTTCTTTAGAAAATTGATCATCATATTTTTGAGCACACAAGGGATCTGATGATAAACATCCAATAAACTCTTCATTTTTTGACTCTAGTAGCGGATCCTAATCAAATATTATCCATGACTCGTTGATCTCGTATTCTTGTTGATAAAGATCAGAAGAAAATTCTGAGTCCTTCTCTTGTGGGGTATGTTCATGGATCATTTGTTCTTCAACTAATTCATGAGGTGTAGACTCACCCCTAGTAATGACTCTAAACTTTGGACATGGATTATAGAAAATCATTGTGGAAACACATCCTCCCTTGCTCAACAAATTCCTTAGCATTCTTAAGTTCTTTTGGCTATTCTAAAGGTCCTTCTCATGAATGGAATAATTTATGGGGCATTGTTACAAAAATAAATACTTCTCTACCTTAAAGAAATAAATGAAATTAGAACCAAACACACCACACCAAACAAACTTAAATAAAAATATGATCATGTACTCAAATGCCCACACGCTACTAAGACCTTGTTGTCACCAAGTTGTCTTTTGACATGAGTTAGGATTTTTCTTTCCATGAATCATTAAAACTAAAAGAAAACACACAACACCAACATGATGAGGACTTGGAGGAACTCACTAAAGTGAATGTGTAGGTTCTTACCTCTCATCTTACCATTTATCCTCCTCCAAGTCATAAACGTTGGCACTACAAAAAAAAAAAATCATATGCAAAAAAAGAAAAGTGAAAGAACTAAAGAACCAAACTACCATTTCTCTAATTCCTTAAGCATCTCCCTTGCAATGACTCCAAAATTTTTAGGCAAGTTATATGTATAATTTATGTTATATTTAATTATCAATCAAGGGGCATAATATTGTGATATGCAAACACAATCTGTGCAGGATCAAAGCATAATATAAATCCTATGTGCAAAATGACTTCAAGCAATCACAAAATTAATCCTTCTCAAGGCTAATGAATCTTTAAATCAGGGATCAAGATGATTGGTAATTGTTTAAAATTCATATCACAATAAATTTCTACAATCAATGATTATTGTTGTGATAGGTACTTCATTCCTAGTCTACTGATTTGATCATCAAGAGTTTGTTCTCAGAAATGAAGATGCATTTTGTGATAAGGAAATAATGCCAAAAAAACAAAACCAATTGCAACAAAACCAGACTAGAACATAAATCATTGAGTTGGTCATTGGACTTATGTTTCCAAGAGAATTTTATGGTCACCGATCATAATCCTTTGTTTGGCATCAAGGCATCAAATAGTTTTGTGATTACTTCAAGAAACACTCCATTTCACCAGTATTCAATGCTCGATTTTTGTAGGTGCTCAAATGAAAAATGTAATCAATAATGGAAATCATATAAGGAAATCAAATCTACAATTGAACTAACTAACTGAAAGAAAATGAACACAACACATGCCAGAGAATGGGGGCCCTACCAATCTTGGCATATGTTGTAAAGAAAGATCAGACTACTTGAGAACCCATGAATATGTTTCTATTTGAATTCAATGTCCTTTGTAGGAGCTACAACTATGTCTCAAAAGCCTATAAAATCAAAGTGTTCCTTTCCATGTTGAAAAATGTAGAGCTTCGCTGGTTTATGGGACTCGATGGAAACAATATTGGAACATGAGCATAAATGAAGGAACCATTCCTAAAAAAGTATTATGATTATCGCAAGGACATATATCATAAAGAAGAAATATTCAATATGATCCAAAAAGAGGACGAGATCCTAGAGGAATACGTAGAACGGTTTCAATGCAATTTACAGTAGTTAAAACATAGTAAGTTGGATGTCAAAACTCTGTGAATTGTTTTTTTTATAGGAATCAAAGATGAATGCATTGATATTTTAAATCCAATGGGGGTTGGAGATCTCACCTGGCTAAGATATGGTAAGATTTGTGACTTTTGTAAAAGGTACTCAAGAGGAGCTTCTAGGATAGGGAGGGGACCAAGAGAAATGGTAATTAGAATTTCTAAAACATCTGGGTGAAGCAGCACTAGAGAAAAGATTGGAAACCTACTAGAATATTTTAAGACTGATATACTCAGCTCCTTGAGTTCACAACTGGAAACCTTTCAAGCAAATAAAAATTTGGATGAAGCCTAATAATAAAGCATCTCATCCCACCTATACCATTGAGTTTCCTAGTTACCCTACCTATTCCATGTTCCTTGTAGAATGTCGGGATATTCATTTATGATTATGGATAACCCTCAATAAAGAAACTACTCCTATCATCATAGAACATGATGAGGAGGATGTTCAAGATCCTACAATATATATTTCGACTAACCTATATCCCACAACACTTCATGCCGCACGTCCTGAAACATCAAACCAGATGTTGTCCACAGAGGCTGCATAACTTCCTCCATATCTAGAGAGGTTGATCCTAGAAAAACCCCCTACTTAGCTCGAGTTTGACTTCTTGGGAGAGTTAAATATTGTGTTTCTAATAATCCCACTATTTCAAACAATAAAGGATGTTCCAATATATACTAAGGTTGTGAGAGAACTGTGCCTAAGAAAACCAAACATAAAAATAAAGGACCCTTAGACTATCCAAGTAATTGGAAAGTTGGTATATTTGATACTGGGGAAAATTCTTACTGCTAAGTATTCAGACCTTGTGAGCCCATATTATATTTCCACATTAATGATGTCCTTGTCCCCAAAAGTATGATTGACTTTAGATTTTCCATTGATGTGATGGAAAAGAAAACTATGGAAAAACTTGGACTGTCCAACCTATGACAAACTCCCACAGTCCTTCAACTAGATGACCAATCCACAATTAAAACTGAGGAAATTTTGGAAGATGTAGTGATCTTCATAGTTTCCTAGGAGTATCCCATATTTTTCATGGTTCTACAACCCAAATCCAACTTGGGAGGCTACCCTTTAATCTTAAGGATTCCATGGCTATCCACAATTGATGCTTATATTGGTTGCATATGTGACAACATGACTATATCCCACAACAATTCTACTAAGAGACTCACTCTATATCCACCTGAAAAACCTAGCACATAAAAAGAAATGCCTATATGGGTAGAAGGTGAGGATAATGATGATGAAGAGAGTGCCCATCAATTTCTTACATTATATTAGTATCTCTCTTTCAAGGAGCAAACTGAAGATGATCCAATCAATAACTTTATAACCAACTCTTTCTCATCCTCACAATCAAATTCTCAAATCCTTTATAGTATTACAAATCCATCTTCTCAAGAGAACTATGCATTGGCTAACCTAGACACAACAATAGACACCATACCCATTCCTCTCTATGAAATAAACAAATCCACTGGTATACCAATCGAGATTAACCTAGGGAGAACATTAAATGTTAATTATGAACTCTCAACCCCACAAAAGGAGAAACTAATCAAATTTATATGGGAGCATAATGATGCATTTTCTTGGGAATATACATATATTAAGGGAGTTCATCCAATTATGTGTACTCACCACATATACATATAAGAGGACTCCCAACCTGTCCGACAACCCTAACATAGGATGAATCTTTCCCTGTGAGAAAAAGTTAAGGATGAGATATATAAATTTCTCACTGTGAAATTTATATACCCTACCTTCAATATCCAATGGATCTCACCACTTGTGATTGTTCCAAAGAAAAATGGGAAGCGATGAATATGTGTCGATTATAGGGAATTAAACAAATCCACTCACACAGACCCTTTTTTGTTACCCTTTATCGATCAAATCATTGACACATTGGTAGGGAAGAAGTATTTTTTATTTCTTCGATGGGTTCAGTGGATACGATCAAATAAAAATATACCCAAAAGATTAGGACAAACCTACTTTTACATGCTCATGGGGAACATTTTCCTACTTAGTACTCCTCTTTGGACTCTACAAGACACTAGCTACTTTCCAATGAGTTGTCCTCAATACATTTTCAATCTTTATTAATGATTGTGTAGAGGTGTACATGAACAACTTCATAGTGTATGGTAATACATTTAAAGAAGCTTTGGATAATTTGGAGAAGGTGCTCAAAAGATGCAAAGAGATGAACCTTTCCCTCAGTAATGAAAAATGTTTTATGCTGCTAATTCAAGGAATTTTTTTGGGTCACCACGTTTCTCCTGTAGGTATCAAAGTGGATCCGACAAAAAATGAGGTAATAGTCAACCTTCCTATTCTGAAGATGCAAAAATATGTACGTATTTTCCTAGGATATGCTAGTTATTATCATCTCTTTGTTAAAATTTTTACAAACGTTGTATTCCCTTTATTTTCATTACTTTCCAAAAAAGAAGATTTTACTTGGACCGATCAATGTCAATGTGCTTTTGAAGCTCTGAAAGAGAAGTTGTTTGCAACACCAGTCCCAAGGGAACCAGATTAGTCCTTACCATTTCATATATCCGTTGATGATTAGACACTGCCATTGCAACAATGCTTGGGCAACGAGACAAACAAAACCCCTATGCTATATGTTTCATCAACAAGAACCTAACTCCTATGGAGCTCAATTATATGGTAATAGAAAAATAATTCCTTGTTATTGTTTATTCTATAAATATGTTTTTTCATTACATAACATGCTATCATGTTTTTCTACACACCAACCACTCTATCATTTGTTGTTTAATGAATAAAACCATCACCAAGGTAGAGTGACTAGGTGGCTATTGCTACTACATGAATTTGACATCACCATCCTTGATAAGCCTTGGAGGGATAATGTTGTTGATGACTTCCTCTCAAGTCTCATCAATGATGGAGATATGCTTCATGTTGAGGATGGTTTTCCCAATGAACACTTATTTTCACTATCTATTAACGCTCTATGGTTTGCAGATATTTCTAATTACTTGGCTTAAAGGAAAATTCCAACACGACTCTCACAAAAAGAACAACAAAGGATTATTAAGCAAAGTGACTGATATTCCTAGATTCAAGGCTACCTCTTTTACACTGGGTTAGATTATATGATCCGATACTATGATTGAGAGGATGAAATTCATAACATCCTAAAATATTGTCATGATGGTCCCTATGGAGGGAAATTTACTGACAAAAGGACCACTCATAAAGTGTTGTATCGAGGGTATTATAACTAGCCTATTGTTTTTCAAGATTCCTTAAAGTACGTAAGAAGTTGTGATAGTTTCCAGAGAACAGAATGGCATGTCTAATAATATGAAATGCCACTTCAAACTCAATGCATGGTGGATCCATTAAATAAATGGGATTTAGACTTTGTGGGACCTATTAACCCACCATCTAGATAGAATACCGATATCTTCGTTTGCACCGGCTATGTTACCAAATGGATCAATGCCACAAAATAGGTAGTGGCAAAATTTCTCTATGGGAAAACCTTTGTCCGATTTGGGGTACCACAAGAAATTTTCACATATGGAGGGGCACAATTCACTTCAAATCTCTTTCAAACTGTAACACCATGTTTCCCCCAGTTTGTAAAAATAAATGGACTGGCCAAGAACTGTGGCAAACTCATAAATGTGAATATGTGATGTAAATGGACCTTGTGGAAAAGGTTAATAAATGTGAATAACATTATGAATTTATATTGCAGGACTGCTGAGAGGGGATGTGCAGAAAAAGAGACCATGATGGCGGTGGAAGGCACCTGGAAAGGTGGCGTTAACTTCCACTGAGAATTAATACCATATTTGGACTCCACTGGCCCGGAGAACCAAAAGTGGCTCGCTGGCCCTGAATTAATTGTCTCGCAGGCTGGTAGGTAGATAGTTTAATGAGGGATGGGAGGTGAACCTCCCATCCGTATAGCCATCAGGCCTGATCAGCGCGAGGGTAATTGCGCCACACGCAACCTCGCAAGAGGATAAGGCGTGGGGTAGAAGTGATTGGGGGCAGACGCGAGGGGAGAACTCTGGAAATATGTAGAGTGAGTGATAGCAGAGAGGAAGGAGAGTAACCTTCGCTCATGGTCACTGGCGGACAGAGACGCAGTCTCACAGCATCGTGGTCTCAGCTCGAGGGTGGCTAGTGGTAAATACGTTGGGAGTCACTAAGCCTACGGGGTGGTGGAAACGAGCACCCCTCTCAGCAGTTGCATAACCCCTGGTGTTATTTCTGATAAGTGTTTTTCCTTTGGCATCTTGAAATATATGTATATGTTCATTCTAATGATTATGCCCATAAGCTATGAAACTGTGAATGATTTCATTATAAGAATGTTTGTATGGTATTTTGATCAGTACTAGTAGTTGTATATTTGTATGGAAGGACTATGTATGGCTTATGTCCTCATGAATTGTTATTTACATGCGTATTGATCTAAATCAGACTTCACGTCTGGTTCTTGGGAGGAAAACCTCCTTACCTACCTCAAGTAGTATCCTGAGTGAATCTCCCCATAGAGATACCCTCCTTGAAAATACCATCAAGAACCTGGAAGGAGGACATGAAGGAGCAAGGCCCTAAGAAATCCCTGATAGTAACGAATCGATGGACGAGATTTCATCAAGAAATCTGAGGTCACTCATGACCGTTAGATTTGGTAAGAGGAAGCTGGAAAGTTAAGTGCCTTAATACTGATAGGTATTAATCGACGGACGAGGATCCATCGGGAAATCTATGGTCACACACGACCGTTAGATTAGTAGGAGAAAGTAGGGCATTAAATACCTTACCACTTTGTTTTTCTGTATCTTCGTGGGTAGCGAAGAGTTTAGGACCGTGGATCCCCAAAGTCGATGAGAGTATCTGGGCCATGGATCTTTCCTCGTTTAGGAAGTCGTGGGAGACATCACAAGTTAGGAATCTGTCTGAGCCGTCAGATTTCGGCTAAAAAACCCGACAGTCATTGGATCTGTCAGAAGATACCTGAGGGTTAACACCCCAGTGGATCGGGACTTTCCAATGTGGAAACCCCGAAATAGATTTTAGTAGTTCGATTGACGGAGGCCACGTGTCGTGAGATCTCCCATTTTGAGAAATCGAGAATCACGGAATCAGGATTCCCGTTGACAAGAGTTCA